>SKCR01050712.1:0-89959 GCA_019454045.1 Zanthoxylum bungeanum
TTCTATATTTGAGAAAGTTTCCACCATTTTTGTCCTTATTAAGTTCTTGGAGAAATGAATGCTCCTTCTACAAGAAGCAACCAAGTAATCCCGGGAGAATATTAGCCACAAAGAATCCGTATAGCACCGAGGTGGGGCTAATAAGTTATTAAGAATAAAGGCATCTCGGTTTGGTCTTAAATTTCCATATTCTTCAATAAATTTTCAGGTTTTTCTAATTTTCTATGTTTATGGTATTTTTATTGCATGATTATGAAAAATTAATTGTATAATGCATGTCTAAATTACTTAATAACAAATTACTAACAACAATCTTAAGAAATTATTAATTTACATGTGTTGTTAACTCTGTCTTTGCATGTTTTAATATTCATTTTCCTGGAAAATGTGTTATGTGCATGAAAATTACGTAAGGGCGTTCGAACGCTCGACGAACGCATAAGCAAAACCCTATAATTCACAGTTTCATTTGAACGCATCTTCAAACGCCACTTGAATGCCGGTCCACTGGAAAGGTTCGTTCGAATACGTATTCAAACGCTACTAAATGCAAGTCCTCGGGAAAAGTTCGTTCGAACGCGTTTTCAAATACTACACAAACGTGAACTCTCTCGAAAGTTACGTTCGAACGGCAGAATGAACATGACACTAATTCAAATCACTACTGGAATTTTTTAGATTTAAAATAATAACATAGACTTAGTTCGATCTATTACTTTCATACAACTTATATTATCTTGATAATTATCCTATGATATACATGTTATAACTATGGAATCTGATATTATAGAATATATGTAGTAATATTAACTTAGTAAAATCATAGATTGAATTTTGTAAACTTGGTAGTATTGGTTTAAGTTAATATTAGGGTATTCAATTATCACAAGCATACGCCTAGTCTATAAAGTGATAAAGTTGGAAATTGTTTGTTGATTGTTTGTTGCATACGTGGTTGAGAGTTAAAAGTGTAGTTATACATAAGTAATTCCATCCAAACTTGATTGAATTTATATATATATATATTTAAAAATTATTGTACTTGTGAATTGAAGTGTAACTCTAAGATTTAACGCCTAAGATATTCTACTGAGAAAGTGATTAAGGAAATTCTATCAATAAGGCGATAAGAGTCTAAGTGGGTAGGGCTTTAAGTGGTTACACCGGACCCCCTATTCGTCCTATTGGAATTTTCTTTATTCACCTATCATTAAAAACCTTAGTCATAAATTCGAGGACTTGTGTTATTTGGTACTACTATCCAAGATAACAACAAATGGACTCTTAGTATAACACATAAACAAGATCATATAGTTGATCATTGTGTGATTTGTCTTATAGACTTATTGATTATTGTCAAATTTTAAGTCACACATGGCTAGTTCAAATATCACAGTACTGGTCACTCATGGAGAGAAACCGGATAAATTTGGTAAAGCAAATTTCAAACAGTGGTAGAGCAAAATACAATTTTACCTGACAATATTGTAGTTGGCTAAGTATCTCAAAGACGATCCTCTAGGTCCTATGGAGGGAGAAACAGAAACAGCCAAGCAATTGCCAGTTAAGACATGGTCGTAAGACAACTTCTTGTGCAAGAACTACCTCTTGGGAGGACTTGACAATATCCTGTACAATGTGTACCAAGGCATGACTTCTGCAAAGATTCTTTGGGAATCTCTTGAGAAGAAGTACAAAACAGAGGATGTCGGACAAAAGAAATTTATCATTGGTAGGTTCATGGACTATAAAATAGTAGATTCAAGGACGGTAATGTCTCAGTTGGGTGGACTACAGTTGATCATTCACAAAATATTGGATGAGGGAATGAAACTTTATGAGACATTTCAAGTTGCCACAATTATTGAGAAGTTGCCTCCATCATGAAAGGACTTCATGAGCTATCTGAAACACAAGAAGAATCATATGAGTCTTGAAGACCTTGGAGTTCGATTGAGGATCGAAGAGGACAAAATGAAGTTCGAGAAGGCTAGCTACAAGGCTATGAAGTCTAAGGCCAACATCGTTGAGGGTGGAAATGGTAGCAAAAAGAGAAAGAACAGTGGAATTCTTCCCAAGCAAACAAAAAGTTCAAGGGGAAGTGCTCCGTCTGTGGGAAAATCGGTCACATGACAAAGGACTGCATAAACAAGAAGTCTCGGGACAATGGCAAGAAAAAGAAAAATGAGGCCCACGTCATTGAGGATGAGCTGCTAATTGATGAGATCTCAGAATAAAACCTCTCAGCAATTGTAACTGAAGCCAACTTGGTTTAAAATCCGATAGAATGGTAGGTAGAAACGGGAGCTACTCGTTATATTTGTGCTGACAGTAAAATATTTTCCTCATATCAGAAGGTCGATAGTGGCGATCATCTGAGTATGGGAAACTCGTCTACCTTCAGATTGGTTAGACAATGCACAGTGGTTCTGAAGATGACATCTGGGAAAGAGCTTACATTGAAGAATGCTTTACATGTTCCTGATATTCAGAAGAACTTGGTTTTAGGTTCACTGATGAGTGGAAAATATATCAATATTTACCACCTATTTTTACTTAATATTTTGTATGGTTTCTCGAGTTTTATAAATATTTTGATGTGTTTTAGTTTATTTTGCAGATAAAATAAAATCGGGACTCAATAGAATAAATCTGGATGAAATATGGAACAAATAAGGGCAAAAACTGGACTTGATATTTGAATTTTTCAGGTTGAAAACTTGAAATGGCGTTCTAACGAAGTACAATTTTGGAAATTTAAACTTTGCATAATTTTTGTATTTTGGCCATAACTTTTTACTCCGATATCAGATTTAGGTGATTAAGGTTCCAGATGAAAGAAGACTCAAATCTCTACAACTTTGATGTTCATAAGAATTTCGAATTCTAAAGTTTTCAAGATCGAAATTGATGAAAAAACCAAAGTGTGTTATGTGTAATTATTAAAATCATTATTAAAAACAAAAAAAAATGAAAATGACAATGACAATTATCAAACTTCCACCAAACATGCTTGCATGTTTGGTAGATGATTTTGTGGAGTGTTTGGTACCATGTTTGGTGGCATGTTTGGTGGAGAAATTGGTGGAGTTAAAATTTTGCCTATAAATAAAGTTTGATTTCATTTGTAAATTTCATACTTTCCTTCAGGTTTCTATTAAGAAACTTGAGGATTGTATCTTGTGTGTTTATTTTCTATATTTTAATTATGTATTTTTATTTTTAGTAATAATAGTTTGTGTGTTTTTACTTTATTTTATGTTTTATAATTAATTACCGCTGGGGGAAGGGTGAAACCTTTAATATGATAAGGTAGATTAATCTTACTTATTTTTTAATATGGAAATTATAATTTAATAATATGGATTAATTTTGATACCGTCTAAATGGCTGGTTTTATTTATTTGACATAACGTGACAACGCCTATATGGTCGGTCTTTTGGTGACAGATGATTACCGCCTATATGGCTGATTTATGGACAAATAATAACACCGTCTTTATGGCTAGTTTGACTTAATTTATCGGGTAACACTGACAATTTCTATATTATAATAAAGTGAGATTTCTACATTTGAAATATTAAAGGTGGATCCTCTAACCCCCATCATTTTATTTTTAATCTAGGGAAGTGATGAAGCACGATATTCACAAGTTTCATAATTGATTTCTTTTTATAATGTGTGATGCTTTGGCTTGTTTATTGAATCTTAACCTTAATGCTTCTTGTTGCCTGATCACCAATAAGATTGATGTGGTAAACTTAAAATGAACTTGACAAAGGGATTTTAGGTTTCAGCTTTATATTCAATAGCTCATGATCTCATCTTAGAGATTTCCTTCCAAGATAGACATATATCTGTCGGACGTGTGTAGCCACAATTGAAAATTGATCTTAATGAATTCAGATTTATTAATTAACATAGACATACAATTAATTGGATTACTTTGGGTGTTTGCATCTGACCATCGACAAAAGCTTTTGCATATCTTCGTGTTCCAGGTTAACAACTGATTTATTACACTTGTATAGGAGATCCAATTCATCATTAGAATAATATTGGACGGATTCACAATCCTAGATGTTTTCTTTATTATTAATTTCCTTTGTTCTTATTTTATATTTTTATTTATTTATTTAGTTAAACCATCTTCAACCAACAACCAATTCCTTCCAACCTCAGTTAGATACTTGAAAATAAATAACTTCAATAATTAACAACATAGAATTTAAGTCCTTGTTGGATCGATATTTTTATACTACTTGAGTGATACGTGTGCTTGCGTTATGTGTGTGATTTCACCGATCATTCAATCCTTAGCAAGAATGATTTTAAGCTTGTATTTGTTTCTGATAAGTTTGTACTGACCAAAAATGATGTCTATGTAGGAAAATGATACCTCATTGAGGGCCTTTTCAATTTCAATGTAATGACTGTCAATCGACACAACGCTAATAATAATATAGCTTCATCTTCTGGTTATATTATTGAGTCACAAAATATATGGTATGGGAGGTTAAGGCATGTTAATTATGATACAATGCATAAATTAATTAAAATTGACCTCATACCTAAATTTACAATTGATAACCAACATAAATGTGAAGCATGTGTTGAGGCAAAAATGAATAGAGCATCATTACACACCGATGTGTGATATGAATGTTGTGCAAACAAGAGGCGGTAAAAAGTATTTTGTTGCTTTTATCGATGATAGCACAAGATTTTTTAATGTGTATTTGCTGAGGAGCAAATATGAAGCTATTGAGAGCTTTATATACTATAAACTTGGCAAGAAAATCAAAAGAATCAGGAGTGATAGAGGAGATGAATATGTGTCATCATTCGGTGAATATTGTTCCAATCATAGAATTATTCATGAAACTACTGCTCCTTATTCGCCTTAACAAAACATGATTATGGAACGCAAAAATCGAACGTTGAAGGAAATGATGAATGCCATATTGACAAGCTTTGGTTTACCCTAGAACTTGTGAGGGGAAGCTTTGCTTTCCGCCAACTACGTTCTAAACAAGTTACCTTACAGAAGATTAGACAAGACACCATATGAATTATGGAAAGGCCACGCACTATCCAACAAATATCTGAAAGTGTGGGAGTGTCGTACTAAAGTGATGGTTCCTAAACCTATATAGGTGGGAATATGACTAAAAACGGTTGATTGTATAATCATTGGATATGCTCACAAAGTAGTGTGTATCGATTCTTAGTACATAAGTCTGAAATTCCTGACATCAATCCAAATATGATAATTGAGTCAAGGAATGTGACATTATTTGAAGAGATATTTCCTTGTAAAGAAAAATAAAGAATAGAGTCTCTCAAAATAACCATTGATATTGCTACAAGTAATGATAAAGTTAACCAAGAATCAGATCAATAAGAAAATATTAAGGAAAATGAACCTAGACGTAGTACAAGAGCAAGAATGTCTAAGTCATTTGGACCTGATTTTCTGACAAACCTATTAGAAAATAAGCCTCAAATTTATAAAGAATCGATGTCTTCTTCGAATGCACCTTTGTGGAAAGTGGCTATCAATAGCAAGATTGATTATATCTTTCAAAATCATACTTGAGAGTTGGTTTATCTCCTCCAGGTTGCAAGCCGCTAGGCTACAAATGAATTTTCAAACGAAAAATGACATTGGATGGATCAAAAGATAAGTACAAGGCAAGACTTGTCATAAAAGGTTATAGACAAAAACAAGGCCTTGATTATTTTGATACCTATTTAATAAGAATGCTTATAGCCACAACTGCTATATTTGGCCTTGAAATATATCAAATGGATGTAAAGAGGGCATACTTAAATGGTGAATTGGATTATGAGATTTACATGAAACAACAAGAAGGTTTTAACGTTCATGGGCAAAAACATAAGGTGTGCAAACTTGTAAAATCATTATACGGATTAAAACAAGCACCTAAGCAATGGCATGAGAAATTTGACAAAGAGATGTTGTCAAGTGGATTCAAAGTCAATGAGTGTGATTAGTGTGTATACACTAAATCAACTAAAAAATGATATGTCATTGTTTGTCTTTACGTAGACGATGTGTTGATAATTGGTAGCAATCAAGAGATGATTCAGTCTATCAAGAAAGTATTGACCAGTAAATTTGACATGAAAGATTTATGGATTACTGATGTGATCTTAGGTGTTAAGATTTCCAGAATATCAGATGGATACATATTATCTCAGGCTCATTATGTTGAGAAAATACTTGAGAAATATAATAAATGAGATCTAAACATGGCTAGAACTTATTTGGACCTAACTATTCATTTATCAAAGAAAAATGATTCAAGCGTATCACAATGAGAGTATTCGAGAATCATCGGAAGTCTGATTCACAAATTACACTCGTCCAGATATCGTTTGTGGATACTGATTTTCGTCCAAGGTCCACAATCGAGAATTTGTAGTACAGGGCACTAGTGATCCTGCAAACAAAGGTAAAATAAGCGAGAAGGTTATTGCCCACCGGTGTGGTGGGTGTCGTAGGCACTCCGATACTCAAGTCAGTGATGTGGATGAGAATAAAATAAGGAAGAGCAATGCTTGAAGTTATCTTAATCTCCGTTTGATTGTCGTGAGGGCGGTGGGTTGGTGTTTCGAGTGCGAAATGCTTTGAAAGCTCAGATGAGAATGCTCAATCTCCAAAAGAAAACTTGTCCCTTTTCTGTGGATCTCATTTCCCTTTTTATAAGCCATTTGAGTGATACGTGCTCAATTAATATATTAATTGATTGTCAGTTTGGATGCTAAAACGGCTAGTTCGTGAGGAGGGGGAGTTATGAATTCAGGCGTTGTCCTGGGATTGGTAACTGATAAGTTATGAGGCCATTTCAGTTAGACATTTTCTTGGGTATTGGCTTATGATTAGTTTTCAAATGGCCTCCTTTGAGAACTTTGGGCTATTTGGACTGGTGGGTAATGGTTGTAGGCCTTTAGGTTTTAAATATTGTTAATCCGGAAGTAAAATGTCCTTTTTTACCCTTGGGTCCCAATTTGGCCCGTACAGTTTGTCCCCTACTCTTCAAGTCAAGTAGTTCTTGACTTGGAGAGTATTTACCGAGTATGTCGTGTGAAACAGAACACGTAAGAGTAACTGTTGGTAAGGTTTAGGATTCAATGTTGATTCGATATGAGTCATGTGGAATGTCCTCAGTCGACTGGACCAAATGAAGTTCCAGGACGAACCTCGTACGACCAATTAAAGGGCCACAGGAGCTTTTGGGGTCTATTTGGACTAGATGAAGGCCAGGTCTTGATCTTGACTCGACATGAGCCATATGGGATGTTCCCAGTCGACCGGACCAGATGAAGGTCCAGGATAAACTCCATACGATTGGTCAGATGACCATAGGAACCTTCAGTGTCGTCTGGACCAGATGAAGGTCAGGTCTCGATCTTGACTCGACATGAGCCATATGGGATGTTCCCAGATGACTGGACTAGATGAAGGTCCAAGATAAACTCCATACGACTGGTCAGAGGACCATATGAGCCTTCAGTGCGTCTGGAGCAGATGAAGGCCAGATCTTGATCTTGACTCGACATGAGCCATAGGGGATGTTCCCAGTCGACTGGACCAGATGAAGGTCCAGGATAAACTTCATACGACTGGTCAGAGGACCATAGGGGCCTTCAGTGCGTCTGGAGCAGATGAAGGCCAGGTCTTGATCTTGACTCGACATGAGCCACAAGGGATGTTCCCAGTCGACCAGACCGGATGAAGGTCCAGGATAAACTCCATACGACTGGTCAGAGGACCATAGGAGCCTTCAGTGTCATTTGGACCAGATGAAGGTCGGGTCTTGATCTTGACTCGACATGAGCCATAGAGGATGTTCACAGTCGACTGGACCAAATAAAGGTCCATGATAAACTCCATACGACTGGTCAGAGGACCATAGGAGCCTTCAATATCGTCTAGACAAGATGGAGGTCAGGTCTTGATCTTGACTCGACATAAGCCATACGGGATGTTCCCAGCCAATTGGACTAGATGAAGGTCCGGGATAAACTCCATACGACTGGTCAGAGGACCATAGGAGCCTTCAGTGCGTCTGGAGCAGACGAAGGCCAGGTCTTTATCTTGACACGACGTGAGCCATAAGAGATGTTCCCAATCGACCGGACCAGATGAAGGTCTAGGATAAACTCCATACGACTGGTCAGGGGACCATAAGAGCCTTCAGTGTCGTCTGGAGCAGATGAAGGCCATGTCTTGATCTTGACTCGATAGGAGCCATATGGTATGTTCCCAGTCGACTGGACCAGATGAAGGTCTAGGATAAATTCCATACGACCGGTTAGGGGACCATAGGAGCCTTCAGTGTTGTTTGGACCAGATGAATGCCATGTATTGATCTTGACTTGACATGAGAAATATGGGATGTTCCCAGTCGACTGGACCAGATGAAGGTCCAATATAAACTCCATACGACTGTTCAGAGGACCAAATGAGCCTTCAGTGTCGTCTGAACCAGATGAAGGCCAGGTCTTGATCTTGACTTCAGCAAGTTTTGTGCTTCAGGTATGAAATATCGACTGGGATCCTTGACAGGTCCCCTACTACTCATATCAAGATGCCGATTGGGGCATCTGATAAAATACCCAAGCCACATTTTGAGATATCGAATGGAACATCCTCACACCCAATCTTTATACATGTAGTGTCGAGTTGGATGTTTATGTTGGGAAGCGGCCGCGAGTGCGCAACGGAAAATAAAAATTATTATACCGCTTTCCCTTTGCCCAAGACCCATTTGTTTTGATTATTCTACAAGCCTAGGCATGTTACTATATATTCTAAGCATAAAACTCATAAAACATGCAAAGAACATAAACCTAAACATGCTAACTATCATAAGAACTCTAATTAAAATAAAGAAAGAAAAAGACTTACTTGAACCGAAGACTCCTCCAGTCCTCCCTCCAATCTACAAGCTTATCTCGAACTCATCAAGCTCTTCCACGTTCCAAAGAGCCACCCAAGTGTGTGGCCTCCAAAGATGCACACACCAAAGCCAAAACTCAACAGCAAGACTACGCCTCGAGTGCACGGGTATTTTAACCTTAGTGCTAGCCTAGACAAATACCTCAAAACTTTTAACTCGAGGTTCCTCTAGTCAATTGGACTTAAGGATCCTCAAAATCAGTGGTTTACTCTTAAACTTTAGAGTTGCTCACTTATATAAACCCAAGATATGAAAGGTTTTTGTGTAGCAAATTTGTAAAGAATTCTTTGGGTTTATATAGTGCTCCAAATACAACAAAATTAATTAAGAATCCAATGTGGGATAAAAGCTAATTTAATCTTAGCCATTGGATCATAATTTAGTGGTTAAATGAGATTATAAAACCCTAATAAGAGTTTGGGCCGAATTGGAATTCAAAACAAATAACAAATAAAATTTTTACTATTCACATTACTATTCACGTACTAGTAATTTTTTTTATTCCAATTCTCAAAGTGCCCTCATCGTCATTCATCATTCCCTAAGCCACTATGGAACCTCATAAATGATCTGTTCAATAATTAAACACATTGAACCATTTATGAATAATTCCTACAGCAATCATATATGTTATTATATTTGTATTGTGCACTGTTAACCATTGATTTCGACTTTGTTGTGTGTGACCTTTTGGGTTCCCCTCAAGTTGGACATGAAATGAGTCGTGATAATTTAATCGAACATAAATTATCCTCCGATCACATGGTCGTTCGATTTCAATGACCAAGGTTGACATCTAGCAACATGCCAATGCCCCCAAATGATAAGGAAATATATATATATACCCATTATGTATGTGATTTACATATGATATGGTCATTCGCCTCACTGTATCCCCACCTATTGACCTATGGTACGGAAAATGTCTACCCATATGGTAAAAGATATGATGTTGATAATGTCATGAATCGTGCTAACCCAAGAATCTCACATGATTCTTCCGATATGGCCACAGTCTCAAGCATGATCACACATATCAACCCGCGAACTGGAATACTACTCTTATAAGAAAATATTATCCGAGAGAGTGGCGATTCTCTGTTGTATCTTTACAAACTTCATATGTTTCAACAAATGACCCAATCATACCCTTATGACCGGATCTTTTGAACCGGGGAAGGAGAATGTCAAAGTTATTTTATCCACACATAAGATTGTAAAGACCTCAAGTCTAAGGACTAGTCATATAATCGATTCATGAAAGTTCTCACAGACACATGGGATAAACACTCCATATGAAAACTTTCGGTGGTCAGTTCGATGGACACGAGCAACTCATGCATCCATATGATACACCAAGCGGACGGATCTCCGCTAGTAGCCTATGAGATCGGCTACCCCACTTAAGGGCGGATCATATCATCATGCTAGTCTCTACACTTTGTGAACGCCCAAATTATTCACAAAACTATGACTATGAACATTTAAGAGTAATGATTCTCATAAGGCGTGGAAGCAATCATCTTATTACTCAAAGGGCTTTATTACAGTGTTGATGATTCATATAAGTTATGTAAGACACGTATAATAAAGATTTCCATTTTATTAATTAATGAAAATATTACAAATACTTGTACATATAGCCCATCCACAAGTTGGGTATAGGGCATATCACTAACAATCTCTCACTTGCACTATAGCCAACTAGTATTAATCTGGACACCATACTCTCGGGTGTGCCTATCATGCTTTTGTTGAGTCAGCCATTTAGTCAGAGAATCTGCAAGATTATCTTCTGTGGGTATTTTCTCTATAATAACTTCTTTTCTCTCAACAATCTCCCTGATGAGATGAAATCGCCTGAGTACATGCTTGGATTTCTGGTGGGACCTTGGTTCCTTTGATTGAGCAATGGCGCCCGTGTTGTCACATTACATCATGACGCCAATCTTTATCGCGAGAAGCACTTCCAGCTCCGTGATGAACTTCTTTATCTAGACTGCTTCTTTAGCAGCCTCATATGCTGCAATATAGTCGGCTTCAGTGGTGGAGTCCGCTATAGTTGACTGCTTTAAGCTTTTCCAACTGAAAGCACAACCATTCAAAGTAAACAGATATCCTATTTGTGATCTGCTGTCATCCCTATCGGTCTGAAAGCTCGCATCACAGTAACCAATGACTTTCATCTCAGAACAATCTCCGTATGTCAAAAACACATCCTTAGTTCTTCTCAGATACTTGAGGATTGTTTTGACAGCTGCCCAGTGTTGCTCATCAGGATTTGCCTGATACCTGCTCGTTATGCTAAGAGCATAAGAGACATCAGGTCTTGTACATAGAATGGCATACATGATCGATCTTATTGCTGAAGCATAAGGGATCCTACTCATACGCTCTCTATCTGAAGGAGTATGTGGACATTGCTCCTTAGATAATTTGATTCCATGACAAGTAGGTAAATTACCTCTTTTGGAATCTTCCATTTTGAATCTTTTCAAAACTTTATCTATGTATGTAGATTGAGAAAGTCCTAACAATCTCTTTGATCTATTATGGTAGATCTTAATGTCGAGGATGTAGGCTACTTCTCCCAAATCTTTCATGGAGAAATTCTGAGATAACCATTGCTTGGTGGCTTGCATCATGGGAATATCATTCCCGATGATTAATATGTCATCGATATTAATAGAAGAAATACAACAGCACTCCCACTACTTATCCTGTAAACACAAGGCTCGTCTACATTTTTGATGAAGTCAAATTCTTTGATTGTCTCATCAAATCGTATATTCCAACTTCTGGAGGCTTGCTTGAGTCCATAAATGGATCGTTTAAGCTTGCATATTTTATTATGATCATCCTTAGATGCAAACCCCTCAGGTTGTGTCATATAGACTTCCTCTATGAGGTTCCCATTAAGGAAAGTTATTTTGACATCCATCGGCCAAATCTCATAATCAAAGTGTGCAGCTAGTGTCAGTAAAATTCGAATGGACTTTATCATTGCAACAGGTGAGAATGTTTCGTCATAGTCAATTCCTTGGATTTTTCTATAACCTTTCGCCACCAACCTAGCCTTATAGGTTTGGATGTTGCCTTCTGCATCAGTTTTACGCTTGTAAATCCACTTGCAGCCTATGGGTTTTATCCCTTCAGGTGCATCTACCAAGTCCCAGACTTGATTCTGATACATAAAGTCTATTTCGGATTTCATGGCCTCAAGCCACTTGAGTGAATCAATGTCACGCATTGCTTCATCATAACTAGTGGGATCGTCATTATAAATGACCTGATCATGTTCCTCATCAATATGGAAACCATATCTTTCAGGCTCATGTCTTTCCCTACCAGACCTTCTGAGTTCATAACCTTGTGGTTGTTCCGCCGTTGCCCTTTTGAGGGGCCTGGGGTTTAGTTCTATGTTAGTTTGTTCTTCTCGTACCTCATCGAGGTCAAGTCTACTCCCACTATATTTCTTGAGAAGGAATTCATTCTCTAGAAATTTAGCATTTCGTGAGACAAATGTTCTTTGTTCATTGGGACGTAGAACACATATGCTCTTGAGTTCAAGGCATATCCTACAAACTTACATTTAACTGCTTTATCATCCAATTTGTTAGTTTGTATGAGCTTGACATATGCGTCACATCCCCAAATTCTTAGATAACTAAGACTATGACGTTTCCCAGACCATAACTCATATGGTGCTAGAAGGAACTTGGTTTAGTAGTAGTGTTGCAGTTTCTAAAGCAAGACCCCAAAATGAAAGAGGTAGATTCGTGCCTAGCATCATTGATCGGACCATATCTAATAATGTCCGATTTCTCCTTTCGGAGACCCCATTATGTTGTAAAGTTCCCGGAGGAGTCCACTGGGAAACAATTACATTTTCTCTCAAGTAATCTTGAAATTTGTTGCTTAAGTATTCACCACCTCGGTCAGACCTTAGTGACTTAATACTTTTATTAAGCTGGTTTTCTACTTCAGCCTTGAAGTCTTTGAATTTCTCAAAGGCTTCAGATTTGTACCGCATAAGGTACACATACCCATATCGCGAATGATCATCGATAAAGGTAATGAAGTAGGAGAATCCACCTCTAGCGGTGACTGACATTGGTCCGCATACATCAGAATGTATGAGTTCTAATGTCTCCGCTGCACGCTGTCACTTACCTTTGAAGGGTAATTTGGTCATTTTACCAAGTAAATAAGAATCACAAGTTCCATAAGGTTTATATTTGAAGGGTTTGAAATACACATCCTTATGTAGCTTAGTTAATCTTGTTTCATTGATATGACCTAAGCGACTGTGCCATATAAGTGATTCATTGAGATTATTCGAGTTAACGTTGTATATATTAGAGCTTGAACATTCTTTGTTAGTTTGTAAGACATATATACCATTATTCAAAATACCATCTCCATATTTTATTTCATTGAAATAAATAGAACATTCATTACAACTTATTAGGCATGAAAAGCCTTTATTACAAAAAAAGAAGAAATTGAAATGATGTTCTTTACTAGAGAAGGTACATAAACACAATATTCTAAGTCTAAAACTAAACCATTCGGAAAAACTAATGAATAAGTCCCCACGCACAATTCAGCCAGTTTTGCTCCATTACCCATGCATAAGTCAACCTCCCCATGACGGAGTCTCCTACTGTTTCTCAGGCCATGCACATTGTTACACAAGTGAGTCCCACAACCGGTGTCAAGCACCCAAGTATAAGGTTCAGAGTTTTGACAATATAGTTCAATCATATACAACATACCTGAAGCATTGGGCTTCTTGGCCTCTTGGGCTTCCCTAGCTTCCTTGGCTTTCAAGGATCTGCAGTCTTTCTTCCAATAACCCTTCTTTCCACAAAAGAAATATTTCTCATTTCCTTTTTCTTCTCCACCTTACCATTGGGCTTTAGGTGATTTGGAGCCTTGGCCTTGCCCTTATTTTTCTTTGGGCCTCGTGGCTTCAGGTCCGTACCCGTAAGCATGACGGAGGTTTTAAGCTCTGGTTTCAAGTCATTCTCTGCTTGCTTTATCAGATTGTGCAATTCTGCTAAAGTAGCTTCTTTATCAGACAGGGGAAACTGCATAATAAATTTAGAGAATTCTTTTGGTAAGGACTGAAGAATTAGATCGTGACCTATCTCATGATCCATGATGAACCCGAGGTTGACCAATTTTTCAATGTGGCCAATCATCTTAAGCACATGTCCACTAACAGATCCTTCCTTATACCTTGTTTGGAATAAGGCACATGACACTTGGAATCTCACGATGAACAGAAGTTGCATACAACTCCTTCAAGTGAAAGATGATGGTTTGAGCATCCATATCTTTGTGAGCTTTCTGAAGTTCGTCCGACATAGAGCCAAGAATTATGCAAACTGCTTGCTCATCATCATCGACGTGTCTCTTCTAATCATCAAATGTATCTTGGTCAGCATCTTCTGCGGGTTTAGGGGGAAATGGTCTTTCAAGAACATAGAAAATCTTTTCTTGTCGTAAGACAATTTTAAGGTTTCTAAACCAGTCATTGTAGTTATCCCCTTTGATCTTATGCTCATCAAGGATGGAACGAAGTGATACTATGTTTTCCATTTGAATGGTTGTGAAATATTTTAACCCACCTGCGTAGATTGGGAGAGACACTTCTCCCATGGTGAATTTTTGTTCACCACTGAATCCAATCAACATCGTCGACCGTTTGTTTATTTTTTCTAGCTCGACACCCATGTCTGTGAGGCTGTGGCAAAGATGATGTTGGCTGAGGACACGGTGTCGACTAGCACACATTTGATCATTAAAATTCACAACTTGCAAGGATATCACCAAGGCATCATGATGCAGATTCGTATGGCTGGAGCTACTGTCATCGGGAAACCTTATGGTTAGGTTGGTAAATTTTCCTTCAACCAACATCGTAGGATGAGGAATGTCTATTGCTGCAATTCTTGCATGTCGCTTGGCAGCCGAATATGAATCACCACTGACTTCTGATCCACCTGAAATAAAGTTCATTGTGTTGTTAATTGGCGGTGGTGGAGATGGTTCATCTCTTTATCCATCTCTCTCATCTTTTCGGGCCAATGTTGCCTTCCCCTTTTTCGTGAGTAAGTCTTTCAAAAATCCATTGTTCAGCAATTCTATGACCTCGAACCTCAACGCCACGCAATCCGCTGTAGTATGGTCGTAGTCTCGATGAAACTCACACTAGTGTCTTTCTTTGAGGAGCTGTCCCTGGAGCATGGGGCCACCTTACCTCACTCCTCATCTTCTTCAGGTCTGAAACTAGCTCTCCTGCGGAAACAGTGAAATTTTAGTCCGAGAGTCTTGGTCTTTTCGGAGAC
Source organism: Zanthoxylum bungeanum (assembly GCA_019454045.1). Lineage (NCBI taxonomy): Eukaryota > Viridiplantae > Streptophyta > Magnoliopsida > Sapindales > Rutaceae > Zanthoxylum > Zanthoxylum bungeanum. The sequence continues at coordinate 15,348 of SKCR01050712.1, forward strand.
ATCATTTCTTAAGGCTTGTACGGCAAGGGTCGTCGGTTGAAATCCTTGTGAAGGGGGTGATGTTCCCTCATCATTTGAATCCTCATGTATGATGATTGAGAATGAGCTTTTCTTGTGAATGTTTTATGCGATCTCTATTTTCATTTTGTAGGCTGGAATAACTCGCATTTTTCTCATTCCTTTTTTCTTCTTCCCATCTGATTTCAATCTGGGCTCGAGCCAAAGCCTAACTCATTGAGTAACATCGAAATTTAGTGAGCTTTTTGTAGAGCCCACCCTCTGAGAGCAATCCATTTCCGAATGCTTCTACTGATGTAGGTTGATGGAGATCTGGGATTGTTATCCTTTATTTATAAAGGTGAGCCACGTAGCTTCGCAAGGATTTCTCCTTCCTCTACTGGATGGCGTTGAGGTCGTCTGAAGTCTTCTCGAGCCTGCATGAACTTGCAAAATGCTCTACAAATTTGTCTGCTAGCTGTTGGTATGATTCGATGGATCTGTATGGAAGATTGATGAACTAGGTAAGGGCTGGGCCCGCCAAAGTTTCCCCGAATCCTCTGCACATTCCAGCCTCCCATTGGTGCGGAGTCAAGCCAGTCGACATCATTTTGTATTTGTAGTGGACAACATGGTCATCTAGGTCAGTGGATCCATCATACAACTTCATTTCTGGAGGACTGAACTTCCTTGACAGCTCGATGGAAGTTATGGCCTCTAAAAATGAGGTATCAAAAATCATTCCAGCTCGGTTTTTTCTTATTGGTAACCTTACACCAGGTATACTGGATAAAATCATTTCTTTAAACTCGAGCATTTCTCTTTACATAGTGGAGGCTGTTTGCCAGGCTTGCTCGGTTGGGGAGATATATTGACTTCTTTCTTGATTTGGTGGATGGCTGTCTGATGGCGGATTTTTGCTTGCCCCATTATTGAATGCCCTTAGGAGACTGGTTGGGATTGTAGGGTTGCTGGGATGATCTAAAGTGTCAAGATGTTGGGAGGTTGAAGAAATTTGTTCCAATTGCTTTTGAAGGTTTGCGTTAGAGTTTCGCATGGTCAGATTTTCTTCTTCCAAAGTTCGTAATCGTTCCTGGAGCATGGCCAATTATGCTGCCATAGGGTCTGGTGTCTGCTCACTACTCGATGCCATGAGTGGTTATGCTTTGGAACCGTAGACCGAGAGTTTTTTGCTTGCTATGAATCGCTAAGGCCCCACGGTGGGTGCCAAATTATGGATGCTGATTTTCTTCCGAGGTCTACAATCGAGAATTTATAGTATGAGGCACTAGTGATCCTACAAATAAAAGTAAAATAAGCGAGGAGGTTACTGCCCACCAGTGTGGTGGGTGCCGTTGGCACTCCGACGCCCAAGTCAGTGATGTGGATGAGCAGAAAATAAGGAAGAGCAAGGCTTGAAGTTACCTTAATCTCCGTTTGATTGCCGTGAGGGTGGTGGGTTGGTGTTTCAAGGGCGAAATGCTTTGAAAGCTCAGATGAGAATGCTCAAGCTCCAGAAGAAAAACTTGTCCCTTTTCTGTGGATCTCATTTCCCTTTTTATAAGCCCTTTGAGTGATACGTGCTCAATTAATATATTAATTGATTGTCAGTTTGGATGCTAAAACGGCTAGTTCGTGAGGAGGGGGAGTTATGAATTCAGGCGTTGTCCTGGGATTGGTAACTGATAAGTTATGAGGCCATTTCAGTTAGACATTTTCTTGGGTATTGGCTTATGATTAGTTTTCAAATGGGCCTCCTTTAAGAACTTTGGGCTATTTGGACTGGTGGGTAATGGTTGTAGGCCTTTGGGTTTTAAATACTGTTAATCCGAAAGTAAAACGACATTTTTACCTTTGGGTCCAAATTTGGCCCGTACATCGTTCAAGCTGTAAATAGACTTAGTAGATATACGAGTACTACATGACATAACCACTGGAAAGCCATAGTAAGAGTTTTGAAGTATCTGAGAGAAACTTCAAAATATGATCTGCATTATACAAGATATCTTGTTGTTCTAGAGGAATATACTGATGCTAATTATATATATGATACAGTTGATTCCAAATTCACGTGTGGATTTATTTTCACACTTGATGGTGCAGACGTGTCATGGAAATGCTCGAGACAAATGTGTATTGCATGGTCTACTATGGAGTATGAATTCATAGCATTAGACAAAGCTGCAAAAGAAGCATGGTGGCTTCAAAATTTCTTAGAGGATATTCCAAATTGGTCAAAACCAGTGTCAGCTATAAGCATACATTGTGATAGTCAATCGCCTTTTGGGAGAGCCCAAAATACAATGTATAATGGTAAGTCTCGACACGTACGTCGAAGATATAATACCATAAGACAACTGCTCTCAAGCGACATAATTTTTATAGATTATGTCAAGTTGAAGGAAAGCCTAGCGGATCCACTTATTAAAGGTTTATCTAGAGAGTAAGTTGAGAAGTCATCGAGGAGAATGTGTTTGAAGCTTATAAATTAAGAATTGTTACTATGGAAACCAAACCTATCTGACTGGAGATCCCAAGATCTAGGTTTAAAAGAGACAGCTGAAACTCTGTGCAATTCAAAACAAGAACTGTAGAGTTCTATACTCTAACCCATTCCTGTAATGACGCAGAGTGCTGTCTGTCAAGGTTAAGATAAGCTAAGGTTTTTAATGATCACTATATTGTGAGAAGAGTCTTAATGGGGGTAAAGGCTGATTACCTTTCATAGTAGACCACCTATTTCAAGTAAGAATTGAGGTCGCTTCTATTGGAATCATAAAGGTTGGATTCCCTAAAGTACTTGATGAAGTCAGAACCGATGATCATGGCCGAATTGAACACATCATAGAATAGTAAATGGTCGAAGTTAAGCTGTGTGATGACTATTGTCTTGGTTTACACCAACTGTGGAACAGTTTAAGACTATGGGTCACTGGTTTGCCAAGTAAATCTTATTGTCATTCACTAGGAAAGGTTCAAGGTGAAAACTACATATTCCGATACAGTTTTATTTCAAGAAAACTCTCTCAAGTGTCTGCATTGATATTTAGAAAATTATGGGGGGTTGTAGGAAATTTTTTAAATATGAAAATGTGTGTGAGTGTATATATATATATATATATATATATATATATATATATATATATATATATGGAATGAATGAGTATGATCTTTATAAGAAAAGACTTAGTTTAAAAAAGTTCATTGGAAAAGATGTGTTCTTTAATGGGAAAGAACGTGCCCTTATGGTTGAAATGCTTCCTTGGAGGGTCATGATTCTTAAAAAGGTGTACATTTTAACATAATGGTACTTTTTAAAAGCCAACTCTCCAGGTCTATAAATAAATGCATTGGGTTTTCATTTTCTCCATTCAATTTTTCCTCCATTAATTCTCTTATAAGTCTTAGACATATTAGAAAGTTAAAAGGTTTTCCATATTTGAGAAAATTTCCACCATTTTTGTCCTTATTCAAGTTCTTGGAGAAATGAATAATCCTTCTACATGAAGCAACCAAATAATTTTAGGAGAATATTATCCATAAAGAATCCGAAGAATACCAAGACGAGACTGATAAATTCTTAAAGATGGAGACATCTCGACTTGGTCTTAAATTTCCATCTTCTTCAACAAATTTTCAGGTTTTTCTAAGTTTCTATGTTTATGGTATTTTGATTGCATGATTATGAAAAATTGATTGTGTAATGCATATCTAAATTGCTTAATAACACATTAGTAACAACAATTTGAAACAAGCAACCACTTGCTTCATATACACGAACATAAGCATTACTATAACGCAGCAGACTAATATAGAGGGCTCACAAGAAGGGCGTAATCACATTATTTCTGTTTATAGTTTCACTATAACCATCACATTCGATAAGATCGTGAACCATGACCGCTTTCAGATTTCTGCGAAAGAGTTGATAGTCTTGAAGCCATGATTCTCCGGAAGAGGTCCATTTCCTGGCCGGACTGAAATTAACACCTCCAAACCTAAATGAAGGATCATATCAAAATAAAATATCAGTATCGACTGGTAATAAAAATACTAAATTGCTTTTTCTCTCAGTACTAGCAGTAAAAGTTCCAAGGAATTGTATACATACCATATAGGACTAGGAAACAGAAAACACATCTTTTGTCATTTATGTAACAATGTTGTTAAAAAGTTCTTATAATATCATAATAAGTGCGCATTATTAAGTTGAAATAATGTTGCTACTCAAAATTCAAAAAGAATAAATTAAAGGGGTGAATCTAGACATCTAAATTTTGTTAACTTGCTTATGGAGGCGTGCATTGCAAATGAAACCTTTCAATGACAATGCATGCATCTAACCATTTGAAAACAAAAGATTACAAACAACTCATTACCTGCAGCTTTTGCGGCTGTGGCTTCTTGATAGACATCCGTCACGAATAAAATCTCAGATGGCTTATCAACTCCCACTGAGTATGTGATTTCAACATAACTGTGTGTTTCTCTTTTGTTCCTGAAAACAAGAGAATGTAAGTGGATTTACCTTTGCTCAAGATGTGGAACCAGCAAGAAAGTCGAAGCAAAAGAAATGTTGATGGAAGTTAAAGAACTTACCCCACTGCAGTGTCAAAAAATCCAGATAAATATTTTCTTAAATCTCCATAATTTGAATTTCCAAAAATAAGCCTCTGTGCCAGCCTGCTACCACTAGAATATATGTACACCTGCACTAGATAGAGAAACAGTAATTAAAGTTGCTGATGAACCTTCTATGCATATTCAAAATTGGGCAATATCCTGCAGATAGAACCAAACTTCAAATGCACTCAGGGAATCAGATAGAACCAACATGGCAAGGACAATGAAAATAATTGCTTCAGCACCTAAGAGCTTTAGATCAAGAACAATTCTACCGAACATGGTCTATATAGACATTCAATTGTGAGTTAGTCGTATTTATAATATTGGAATATCATATTGTACCATACAGGTTGAAATGGTTATGTTAGGATAAAAATACAGGAAACCTTCCAGTACATATATATCACACAGCTTTCAACAGCAACAGCATGGCAGCACATAGAAAGAAAGGAATGGAAAAACACGAAAGTTAGAGCCAAATCCACAAGAAAATGAAAAAAAGAAAAAGTAAGATCCTTTGTTCCCAAAGAATGCCACTTTTCAAGGGCTCTGGTACATCATCAAAAACTACTTTGGGATATTATATTTGTACCATACAGGTTGAAATGGTTATGTTAGGATAAAAATACTGGAAACCTTCCTGTACATATATATCACACAGCTTTCAACAGCAACAGCATGACAGCACATAGAAAGAAAGAAATGGAAAAACACAAAAGTTAGAGCCGTATCCACAAGAAAATGAAAAGAAGAAAAAGTAAGAACCTTTGTTCCCAAAGAATGCCACTTTTCAAGGGCTTCTGGTACATCATCAAAAACTACTCCTTCCAATTCATTACCCTCAAATCCAGTTCTCCATATATGACCCTGCATAAATAAGTTTCAGATATAACAAAGTAAAGATCCAGAACCAAACCACACAAAAGCTTTTCCCACTAGGTGAAGTCAGCTACATGAATCTTTAGACACCATTGTGCTCTATCCAAGATCCATAGAAAAAAATAATTTTTCCTGAATAAAATTTTGCTTACTTGCAATTGTTTTAGAGCGGTGATTTTTCGATCAGCCTTTATCATTGCATCGACATTTGCAACTAAACCTGCAATTACCTCCTCTTTCCCAGCATCACTGGGAGAAATAGGTACAGCCCCAGCAACTCCTTGTTTTAGGTCATCTTCAACCTGGAACAAGCATTTTGAAATGTTGAGGTAGAACAGAATGGATATTCCATAAGTATCACTATATATTGAAAACGTATTTTTGGGGAAAAAAACAAATTACTTGAGAGCGCAACAGCTTGATATCATCTTGAGTTTCTGCAGTATCATATGTCGCAGACAAATGCTTCCCAACATTGTCACGAGCATATGGAAAGAGGACCTCACTAACAAATGATATGGGAGTAGTAGTCCCTTCGATGTCGAGTACAATGTAACGCTGCAACGATATCATTGAAGAATGAAAAAGTAATTCTGGCAATGTAAAGCATCATTCTAAATTTCTTGAATTGCCCAACAAAGACACAAACAGTCTTAAGAGCCAATCTGATTTTTACTACTAGAAGAGGAGAGTTAATGAGGAGTCCAAAACCTCAATAGACCTCTTGAAAGTTATAAAAGGTAAAATTCTTACTGGGAATGGACCAGAACCATAATCTGAGCCTGCTGTCACTGCCTTTGCAGACATATTTACGTTGCCATTACTTCCTAAACCTCCATTGAAATTACGATTTGGCCCATGGTTTGGAGTAGACCAGTCCAGACCCATTTGATGAAGTTTGATCGCAGCATCAAAGAGATAGTGATAACATTCAGCCTGAAGAACATACAGCAAGTAAGAGAAAGAATGTTATAACATTCAAGGTCTACAATTTTTAAATATTACAGTCAATGCTCATACTAGAAGGGAACTATTAAAGTATAGGGTTGACAAAGTTAAAATTACAGTGGCAAGGAATGAATTGTAATCATCAATGGTCTCAGTTCTTGGAGACACTCAATTAAAAATTTAATGTGATTATTAGCGGAAGGAAAATGTTGATGGCCCAAATTTCTCCATACGTAGACAATAGTAGACTTCATAGAAAATTGACAGAAGGGAAAAGGAAAGAAGAACAAATAAAATTCTAAGAACATAAATAGCAGAAACCTGAGTTTTAGCATTGATCCAGGAATCTCCCCAAACGTATATGCCATGATTACGAACAAGCACAGCTGTTGCTTTTGGATAGGCTTCTACCTAGAAAACCAAAAATGAAACCCAATCAGCCTAATGTAACATTTTACTTGGAAATGAAGAGTAATGTTGGAAAAAGAATAAAAAGCAAACCAACTCAGAGAAGGCAAGTTTCTCCATAATCATCCAAATATATTCTAATAGTACAAATGTGTCTTGTCGACGAGTAGGATGTGCTGATTATGAATCTTGATATGTGTCCACACATATTAAGGCAAGTACTGTGAGAAAGAAAATGTCAGAAAGATTACTTGGGTAACCATTTATCTGAAAACCAATCACCTAAGAAGCCATAATAGGACCATTGTAAGTTTCCAATCCATAGCAAAACTTACAATATCTCTCTTCGCAGTGTCATGTAAGCTCAATATCTAACACGAGAAGTTACCATTAGAATCACAATGCAAACTAAACGCAACAAACTAATCATACCGCTTTAGCAAGAGAATCGGTGAGCTCATTTTCGTAAGCAGTGTTCTCTATAATTGGAACCACAAGTTCATCATAGTAACCATGCCCTTTGATTCCTTTTATCATCTCCATATGAGTTATCTGTAAGTTTGCAAAAAGCATAAGCAAATCAAAACATAAAATAGGAAACAACCCTGAGTTGATGAATGCATTTATGTAAGCTAAAGAGTGTGATCACTCGTGAACTTATGATATGGTCTCTCCCAGCACATGGAAATCGCTTTATAAGACACTTAAGTCATCATAACCTTTTAAATAATTTAGCAAGAGCAATTAGTTGATCCTTTGGAAATACACTGATGGCATTACCCTGCATTGATGTCATTGAGATTCATCTGTGCACTATGAAAGTAAAATATGGGTTTTACAGTACCATATTCTAGACCTTGTCCATATGTGAATAACTCACGCATTGTAATCCTTTCCCACAGGATTCAACGAGTTTTCCAACAAAACAGTTCACCAGAATCAAAACCACAGCAAACAACTTCAGAAGAGAAGAGCGGGGGAGAGGAGGTGTAGAGAAAGAGAACATTAAGATGCTATAATGATTAATGAAGAAAGGAACACGAGGAAAAAATGCAGAAAAAAATTAGAAAATTGTAAGACTTACCCGAAATTCTTTTGACGTTGGATGGATCATTGTCACAAGGCAAGATTCTATCCCATGGCTGTGGATAACAGCTCCGGCATCACGCATCTCATATGCCTAGATATGACACACTCACTCAAAAACATGTGTCAATGCCACTTTATGAAAGGAAATCCAAATAATCCCAACAGAAAAATGAAGAAACATTATCCTAATGAAAATTCTACAAACTATGATTGACAAAATATATGATTAGCAAGCATACTTCTCCATAACTAAGGTATTTATAAAGAATAAGAAAATTTTAATTAAGCCAGGAAGAAGCATGGGGTTTTAGTCTGAATATTCTTCTTTTTCCTCTCTATGAATAATTAATGGAAGCAGGTGAAAGGTAAATGAGGAGTATTCCAAATGCCTCAAACAAGACACCAGCTTACAGATTATATTTCTTAGCAAATCAAGTAATCATTGATTGCTAGGAACACACAGAAACTGCAAATTACAGGATTGTCTATGATCAGTTAGCACAAACCATTTTAGACTCCAGGATCATTGTGACATGTTCATCAAACATCAGATAACATCACTGGAATTTAACAGGAATTCAAAGTATTATGACCATGTACTGTGACTGGAATTGGAACAGCCCAATCACAATAATCAAATATCAACAGGAGAGATCAAGTGCTCATATTAAATTACAACAATAGAACAGCCCAATTCAAGTTTAAATTGTTTTCGGAGCAAATCAAACTTCGTAATGATTTATTAATAGTGAAATGAAGATGAAGATTAACTGATACCTTCATGAAAAGAGGAGCACAATCAGAACACTTGGGGAGCTTATGTGGGTATGGTTTTGGAGATGGTGAAGACAGGACAGTCCCATTGCCAGACAACACATACATATCCTCTGGTTCCATTCTCTCCTTCTGCACGCCTATCCACATTCCCATTAAAACACACAATGGGATTAAATTACATATCCAAAAGATCAAATAAAAAGGAAAAACATGTAAATGTTAATCGTTCCATGAATAAGATATACTCAGTAATCAAACGATTCAGAAAAAAATGAATGAACTTGTGATTGAACTACATAACACAGACATGGAAATACGTACAACACAAAAAATAATTCAAATCCAGAAATCAAAAAAGCACATGACAATTCAGAAATCATATAATCATCTAGCATGACCCAACATTTGAGCTTGAGCAACGTATACAGTGGACCGACCCAGAACAACACACTGACTCAACTTTGATACAAATTACACATAACCAAAGATCAAGCGATACAGAGAGCGGAAAAAAGAGAGCAGAAAAAGGGGTGGGGGAAGGGGGAAATGTAAGATTTGAGCTGGATTTTACATACCCAGATATAAAAAATAAAAAAAAAAAAAAAAAAAAAAATAAAAAAAAATAAAATAAAAAAATTACAAATAGAATACAGAATTACACAACTGAGGTAGACACAAGATACTGAGAAATTATACGTCCTGTAAGTAAAACATTTTCCGGAAAGGAAAATTATTTTTGGTGTTTGACTATCATCTAAAAACATTTTCCGGAAAACTTTTTCAAATGTTTGGCTCGATTCGGAAAATATTTTCTGGTGGTTAGAAGTGAGCTATGGAAGCTTTGGAGAAGAGAAAAATATTGTTTTCCGGAAAAGAGCTAAACTTTTTCATTGATACCACCCCGGTTGTAAAGCAAAATATACCAATCAAACAGCTCAAATACACATAATTATTGAGCTCGAGCAATAAACATTCAGAAATTAACAGAACCTAACATACACAGAACTTCATGGAGCTCGAGCATTAAACATCCAGAAATTAACAGAATCTAACATACACAAAACTTTAAATGAACATCACTATGCAATACAAAGAAAATCAAAATACAAACTCGAGCAGCTAAAGTACATCAAAATGCAAACTTCACAAAATTGAATTGACTAACATCAAATAACAAAACCCAAAAAGCTAATAAAAAAACAAAGTAAATGGGCATGAAGAGAGAGTGAGTAGAGGCAGACCAGAAGGAGACATGAGGATGAGCTGTCGAGGTTTAGGGATGGAGTCATCATGGACCTTGATGGTGATGCTGCCTCCTGTCCCAGAAACCCATCCAAGGGTGTAGAATTGACGGCAGAGCTCTGATATCAACACTCTCGTCTCCTTCACTACTTTGCTCTCCAAATAAGCCTGTGTATGCGTTGCCGCCACCTTCGCTGCTCCTGCGTTCACTGCCAACGTTGCCATTATTGCTTTTGCTTTTTGGTCACACAAAACAGAAACAAAGACAGTATAAAGGGGAAGGTGCTTTTGGAGCTTATAACTGTAAATAGCAAGGCTTTTGGAGCTTATAACTGTAAATAGCAAGTGATGAATCTAGTCTGTTCTAGTCTTGTGTATTTATTATGATACTTTTTTTTTTACAGAGAAGACATGGTGATGCTGTTCTTGTGTGATTTAATTTTTTTTGTTTGATTAAGGTTTTTTATTTTTTTTTTGGAAAAAAAATGCACATTTATTGAAGAAATATTTTGTGGCTGCGGTAAGGTGATAACAATCTGGGTCCTTAAAAAGTTTTTATAAAATATTAAATGATATTTTTTATCCAATTATATTAAATAGCTCCCTGAACTAATCCCAAGTCTGTTAATAACCCAAGTATTCTTTGTAACTTTAGGCGCTCCCAAAAAATCTCAGCAGAGATGGGTCCTAGTGCGTTAGGTTTGGAATTGGTATACGTTGGTAGATGAGTCGGGTATATATATTAACATTCACGTATTAGTAAAAATAAAAATTTGTTGTGAACAAAGTCTCATATGCGTCCCGATACGTTAAAGCTGGATACGGATAAAATTTACGTACTCGTTGGTTTGACACTCTAGGCATGGATATTGACATTCTCATATCATACTGGTGTCATGGGTCGAATTTTGGGTTCCATAAATTCTAGCCCGTGCGGCATTTGTCGACACTCTAGTTGGGCAAGTTAGCCTTTCCATTGCACACGGACATGAAACTCGATAAATGGAAAGTATACGTACTATAAAATAGAGCCAATACATGAAAACTAATAAGCATTCACAATATATATGAAGCAGCAAAAGAGTTAACACACACCCACAAGATGTTTCAAGGCAACGAGAAATAACACAGGACAATCGGATAAGAAAATCGAATATTTTATTAAAAAATTTCGGTTACATATACATTATTACTTAAGCATCTTATTTGTAACACTCTAATTATCATGACATGTCTATTATAGTCATTTTGTTCATGTACGATATGTTATTATGCATATAATCATGTATTAATGGATTTGAAATCCTTGTAACTCTTCCCGAGAGTGAGAAATAATTTTTCTGAAGTTTCAGTACCATTTTTAATTTATTCGCCTTCATGAATAGCTCCCGATATTTTGACAATATCTTAGGCTACATATATCATTTCTCAGTGATTTCAGTACTGTTGGAAAACTCATACACGGGACTATAACTTTCATGTTAAGTATTTTTCTTAATTTCATGTGTAATTAAATCGAATTTGGGCTTTATTTTCAGCTCACTACACTGTGACGAGAATAACAAAGAATTTTAGTATGTGGGCTTTGCATTAAACAATACTTTAATAAAGAAATATCAAGATTTTTGTGTGGCTCACATTTATTTGCCACTTCTCCTTCTTGCTCCCCATTTCCACGACCAAAAACAGCCCCTCTCTTCTTCATTCTGCTCTCTCACGCATGTCATAGCCAAGCCTTAAAAATTTATTGTTTTTCTTGCCATTTCAAGTGTCAATTGTAGCAAGGTGAGTTCCTCAACCTATTTCCCTAGATATAAAGAGATTCAAGTATGATTCCTAAGGTTAATTATTTTGAAGTCATGAGACCTAAATTGGAATTTGTTCATGATATATGGAAAAGTTGATTTTAGTGTTGAATGTGTTTAATTGTTAAAGATTTGTCAGGATTTTGTGCATGAATTGGTTTGAATAAGAACCATAGTTATGAGATTGTTGTTGTTGAGGTATCTTATGTTGGTGACAATGGTTTGGTATTGATGGAGCTGCCTTGGTTATAGGTGAGTGGGTTTTCCCCTTGTGATTGCAGTGGGATGAAACTGTGAACAGACCTGACATAGAGCTTGTGTCGCGAAGCATAAGGATCTGCGTCTCGATGTAAAAACTAAATGAGATCATTTATCTCAAAATTTACCTTGGCGCGTCGCATCGCAAGATGTTCAGTTGGCGTCACGACGCCCGTTGTCATGCGTAGTGACACAATGCCAATTATAGGACCAGTTTTCACATGCTTTAGGACATACCTTAATATGTCAGATACCTGTAGACATTGTTTTTTTATGCATAGGCTGATGATGAGTCTCATATGAGGGTACCATTTGAAAGTTTGGAAAAGTTGCAAGGTTTAATGTCAGAAGGGAAATGAATTCCAGAGAATTCAAAAGAGTGAACAAATTCAGGCCAAACATCACCTATGTCTGGCCAGCCTTTTCTGGGACCACAAAATTCGGCCGGATATACCCTGAAAATCCTAAATCCAGTCGGACATATGACAATCGTCAGTAAGTGTGTAGATTGTCTATCATGGAAATCATGGGTCTGATAGATGTTCGGCCATACATATATTCCAAATAAATATATTGTCGGATATGCATCGGGCAGTCAGCTAGTGTGCATATTTTCAATTACTGAAATCATGGGCATGATCAATTCCGGCCAAATGTATTTCCCAAAATACACATCCAAGCGGATATGTATCGAGTTGTAGTTGATGATGTAGATTGGCAATAATTGGAGATAGAAATAAAATCACAGATCCCCTTCCATTTTCGGTCTCTATTTGGGCACTATAAATTAGTGCCCAAACCCTTCATCTTGGAGAGGGAACTTTGAATCTTCAGTCCAGGGCATTCAGCCTTAAGTTTTCAATTATACGCTCTGCGAGTTTAGAGAGAATGAGAGAAAACATTGAGAAAATGTCAAGAAATCTCTAGAATCCCCCCTTCTGGCAAGCAACCTAGAACTGATCTAGTTTCCAGAGGCGTTTTTTGAGCCAAACTATACTTAAAGGTCCGACCTGAGGGCACCCTGACTTTCATTTCTGCGTTTTTAGTTCCTATTGAAACATAATATGCATATACGGCCGGACATGAAAAATCATGAAATATATCCGGCCAATTGGTGCAAACACCAGGGCATATTATTGTCTTCTTAGTTTATTGTTGCTTAGTTATTTTATTATTGCTCTTTTATGTTACACTCGTTATTATCATTTTATGCATGTTAGTTGTTTTATTTAGTTATTTTGAACATGCTTCTTGTTTGCATATTCTGATCCTTGAAGGATATTTGGCCAGACACATTACATGTCCTGCGACATTCCTGAGAAATGTATATTTAGCCGTATATCCCATCTTGGTATATAGGATGGAAATCCTGATACAAATTCCATAGTCGATTTCGAATAGACGATAATATGGTATGTACTCGGGATACAATTTCATGTACCATTGGGAAATGACTACGCAATGCTAGCTTTTACAGAATTAAGATTTTTAATATTGTCATGCCATACCTAGTTAGTTTATCTTTGCTTGTGTTTTGTAGTCACTTTATTACCCTTAAGCTATTACTACTATTGTATGTGCATGATTATGTGATTCCCTGAGTTTCTGGTTTGAGAAGCATATCCGGCTAGACTTGCAATAAGTCTGACCGGGCATATATTATGTTTGGGGTAGATTGGGTCAACGACCCAACCCGACCCCAGGTAACCCGACCCAACCCGACCCAATCGAGTTTCAAAAAATAAAAATCAAATTTTAGGTCAATCCGACCAGACCTGATTTTTTCGGGTTGAGTCACGGGTTTTTAAATGCGACCGGACTTGAAAAAATATATTTGTATTATTTTTCTAAAATTTTTATTATTTTTTAAAGTTTTTACTATTATTTTAGTTGTTTATTACTTTTTTATCTTGAAATTTTATATGTTTCACAAGTTTCGGGGACATAAAATAACTAGTATTTATGTCTCAAAATAATTAATACAATAAATAAAATTCCTTTTTTGGTCGACCCGACACGGTCGGGTTTGCAATTTCAGATTTCGAGTTTAGGTTTACAATTTCAAGTGACCAGACCCGACCGGGTTTAACAAAATTATGATCTGACCCAACCTGTGAACACACATATATTATGTAAAAGTATGTTCAACCAGGCTTCTATGAAGCTAGGCTAGCGAGGGCATGTGCCCTACCCTATTTGTCCACTGCTTTTTCACTATTGCCTTGTTTTAAGGTTATATTATTCATGTCTTAGTATTACTTTTATTGTTTTATGCATGTTTTTGTACTGTTCTATTTTACGCATGTTTCTGTACCATTCTGTTTTACAACCGTTTGTTTACTATCTTATTGCTTAATTATGATCTTGTTTAATTATGGTATTATTGCCTTTGTTTTTGTTAATGCATTTGTTATTACTGGAATATATATGATTCTACGTTTCTGGTAAGGATGGCAAAAAAGCCCAGGCCCAATCCGGCCCGGACCGGGATTTGGCCATGCCCGGGAGCAAAAAATCTCGGGCCAGGCCCGTGACGTAAAGGCCCGAACCGGGCCTAATACATTAAGCCTGGGCCCGGCCCGGCCCGGGCTTAAAAAAATATTATATATATATTTATATAATAAATTATAAATATTTATATAATAAATTAAAAATATATTTAATTTTTTATTAATAAAAAACCGGGCAGGGCCGGCCGACCCGACAAACGTCCGGGCCGGGTCAAAAAAATTATTATCGGGCTCGGGCCGGGCTTATCAAATCACGGGCCCCGTCAGCCCATTGTAATTTTTAGTTTCTGGTTTACGCAGCATATCCGACCAGACTTCATATAAGTCCGCCTGGACGTTAGTAACGCAATGAATATCCGGCTGGCTATGGCTATGTTCGACCAAGCCTCCCCGATGCCAGGCCCACGAAATACATGCTCTGATTTGCGTGATTGTTATTTTACTTTTGTTTTTGCACCTTATGAACATTATCACAAATTCGACTTTCTTCACTGCTTTTTATTTATGCACCGTGTATGCTATATAAATTGTTATTGCATGTTACCGTGATATAATACATGATGATACCTCTCTTCGAATCTAAATATTATACTGACATCAATAAATAACCATTATGAACCCAAATGAGTTTAAGGTCGGACCTTGCGAGGGGTGTAGTGCAGCCTTAAATTATTCACAGTATCTTATAATGAGTGGCGACTCCTTTCTTCTTCGGTTAGTCCTCGTGGACTATCCGCACTCTCTACGAGCTGCGAGCCAAACAGTGTTGTGGTTGCTAGCATCATAGGCAAGCGGTAAACCCCGCTTCGCTCGTACAAATGACGACTCTACTAAGGATAGAGAATCGGCCCGAAAAAATTTCTTGTAGTGTTTATGGTAAGATTGAGGTTAACCATGTCTTTATCTTTTACATATCTTTTAAACCCAAACGGTGTTGTATATCAAGAAATCGTTTATACCTTTTACATACCTTTTAAACCCCGACGCTATTGTATATCAAGAAATCATTTTCACTCAATACAATGGATTGGTATGTGATGATAACCATCACTTGTTGGCACGTACCATTGGCTATAAAAAAAATATATGTTCATTAGTCGATTGAACCATTGGGTGGGGAGACATAGTTATGAACAAGCCTTTGCCGATGAGAGCCTAAGTCCGAACCTTTGATAAGCCCACATGTAATCCAATATTTATTTTCTTATAGGAATAAGACTCTCTAATGCTTGTTGTTGGGCCCTAACCATTTAAAGTCATTTAATCTTTTTACCGTGAAGTGTAAACTTGTTGGGCCTTTCATTGGAACAAGTTTGCATTTCATGATAATTGGGTTAAGTACTTTGAAATGTCAATGGGCCACATTGTATGAAAACCTTGTTGGGCCTAGAATGTTTTATTATAACCCAAAAGTGCCCAAACACGAGTTTGATACTCGTACTGGCTATCATATAGAAATATATGTCTTATTTTAGTCTTTTTGGATATTCTTAAATGTTTCTAAGCCCATCCCAAATAACCATGATTACTAAGGTCCAATTCGTCATTTTTAAATAATCACATGATCTCTTATTAGCTTTAGTAATTTGTAAATGGGCAGCCTTTGTCTTTCAATGATGGAACAGAACCAAGGTGGCCAAGGTTTACCTTTTAGCATATGAGAGAACGAGTTTGTGTACCCCCGTTGGTGCATAAGCTAAGCCAAACCTATGGAAGATATTAGACTTACCACGTGTGTGACAGGAATAAGGTTGGAATATATATGTTTGAACACACCCTGCATCTCATACATCGCATGTATACATGCATCATACTAACTGATAAGTGCATGAAAATGTACTTTGAACATCGCTAATTTGGTTTTATTATCATGTGTTTAATCTTAATTATAGTTTATTTTGTGCTTTGTTATTAGGAAGCAATGGAATATGGATATTGGAGTAATTGTACATGTTTCTGGACCTTACGGACACATCGGAAGCACGCAGGAAACGAGCAGAAATGCATGAATCGTTATCCTACAAGCTACGGCCACGCGTCGCGACGCGCAATGGCCACGTGTCGCGATACGGAAATGTTTTCCAAGGTTTTTGCTTAGTTCATTTTTTACGCAAATAAGGCTTCCGGGACTTCTCTATATAAACCCAAGCTCGTCCAAAACCCTAGGAGGGGAGAAAAAAGGAGAAAAAGAGAGAAGTAACACACAACAAAGCTCCACAAACACAATTTTGAGAGAGAAGAACGAAGAAGATTCAATCCCGACAGGATGTCTCTCCGATTTATCAAGGTTATGTCTCTTTTTTTACATGGAGAACTAATCTCCTAGGCAAAGCTAAGGACGAACTCTTGTAATTGATTTCTTATATTCATGTTGTTGATTCCTAAATACTCTTTAATGTTTAATACAATCGATGCTTTGTTATTCTTTATTATCTTATGATTATATGAATCCAGAGATTATGTTTTATCAACTTGCATATAGGAATAGTCATGCTTCTTCTATGTGTGATTGGGGAACTCAGTTGTGACTGGTAAAGTTATTTTATGAGTTGATATCCTGCTGCAGTATTGCCTATGGGTATATTGTCGACGTTAGATAGGTCATAACGATAACTTTGTGTGCTATAAATATAGAGAAAATAAATCATCAATTACCTTAGAATTTAATGTGTTTTGAATTGAATATCTTCTGATTGTTGGTTTGGGATGTGAAACCTTCAATTGAATAATAAAAAGAATCAATAACTGAATATAGGAAGTTGATACAAGATGGATTCCTGACGCTTTGCTGTTTCTCTCTATTGATAACTCTCAAAGTATTTTCCATAGTTTTTATTTCATATTACCAACTAAATCATTATCTTTTCATTAAGTTATTGCTAATATTTTTGTTTAAGTAAATTAGTTCATTGTAACCATCTCTCTGAGGAATCGACAGCCCAACTATACTGAGATAACCG
Organism: Zanthoxylum bungeanum; assembly: GCA_019454045.1. Taxonomy (NCBI): domain Eukaryota; kingdom Viridiplantae; phylum Streptophyta; class Magnoliopsida; order Sapindales; family Rutaceae; genus Zanthoxylum; species Zanthoxylum bungeanum. The sequence continues at coordinate 32,847 of SKCR01050712.1, forward strand.
CAAGTACTTTTTGGGGTGTAATCACTGACCTTTTTTTATTAAAGCCATCATAGCAGTGCGTTGGGTTAGAGAAGAAAATAGACTAGTCAAAAAGCAATTAACCAGCTCAGAAATGGCCAGTAGTGAGAGTTCCCAAGTAGATTAATTAGAAACAACCATGAACAAAATGGCAGAACAGATGTAGAACTTAGCCAATGCCATTGTTAACTTGACGGCAATTCAGACAACATGGGCTTTAACTAGTGAGAGGAGGCGTGAGGAGCATGAGAATAAGACAACTGAAGATATCTCTATTTTGGATGATGAGGAATATATAGTTGAATATGTTGCGGGAAAAATGGCCCAGTCTCAAACTGAAGCTGAACTCCAAAAATTGAAAGACCAAATAGAGTCGGTTACCCGAAAGATGAAGGGCAAGCATGAATACCTCATGGACTATGACGCAATGGCTTTTGAATAACAACTACTTGTCGAGGTCAAGATGCCCAACATAGCCAAATTCAATAGGGATGGAGACCCTAAGGTACACCTCCATCAATAAGTTTCTATGATAAGTGTTGTTGGCCTGACCAAGTGTTGAGTTTTGAAAATATTTAGGGTATCTCTCGGAGGGGCACCGGTAGTGTGGTACCACAACTAAGAGAAAAAAGTAAAAGATGAATATAAGGATTTGGCAGAAGCATTCCTAAATCAATATGTCACAGATATGGAGATTGATTTTTTGTTCTATGACACCAAGCAAAAACAAGAGGAAAGCTTCAAAGACTACGTAGACCGCTGAAGAAGCCAGCTACCGAAGATGCAGACAAGACCATCAGAAAAATATCATATCAAAATGATTGTCATGGGAACCATCTACAACAAATTAAATCAAATGACCTCGATGATGTCTAACTTTAGGTAGTTGAAAGAAACAATGATAAACATATAAGAAGAGGAAGCAGAATCCAAGAAGCTCTTGAAGGTAATGACAGATCCTAAAAAAGCCTCGACCATGCAGTTGTTGGAGTTAGTGCTTGGAGCGCCAATTCGGATAATGTATTGTACATTATATTTTATTATTTATTAATAAAATAACTACATTTTCATTTCAATATTATTAATGGTAATTATTTTGTCACAATGTATATAAGTTTGATATATAAATATGCTGAGAATGACATCGACCTTAGAATAATCATGTAGTAATACTGGACACTGGGTGGTCCGACATTGAGATAATATTACTATTATAAACTATTTTAAAAGTAAATTATCATAGTTGTTGGTTTTGGAATACAATCGAATTCCTATAACCTAGAAGACTAACACATGTCATATATTAGAATTTGAGTTTCAATGGTCTAAACTAATGGACCATGAGCAAGGAAAGCTCATATAGACATGTGGATATTTGTGGAGCGAATACTGAATGACTTACATGTGATTCCTAATAGTTGGAAGTACACACCATTGCCAATAGGAATCTCATTGAGTCTAGTAGTATATGTGATCCTTTGACTATAGGATAACATTGATTTTCTGTGTGATCCTCCACACTTTGATGTCATGTATGTCAAACACATATCGTGGTTTGGCCACTAGATGTTAGTTGGGTGTGGAACGATGCACTCGTTAATCAAATATATATCAAGATAAGATTCATTTGTTCGTATATGTACCTGACTGGCGTAAACACACACGTATAACGCAAGCGCACATATCGTTCAAGTAGTATAAAAATATCGATCCCATGAGTGCGTCGTTCAAGTAGTATAAAAATATCGTCATGGTTTGGCCACTAGATGTTAGTTGGGTGTGGAACGATGCACTCGTTAATCAAATATATATCAAGATAAGATTCATTTGTTCGTATATGTACCTGACCGGCGTAAACACACATGTATAACGCAAGCGCACGTATGGTTCAAGTAGTATAAAAATATCGATCCCACGAGGACTTAATATCTAAACTATTAATTTTATGAGGTCAAATGATTACTAGTATCTAACAGGTTGTTTGATTGATTTGAAATGGTGACGATTCTAAATTTAAAAACAAGTAAATAAAATTGTTCGAAAGTAGGTTTTAAGAAAATTCAATATTAAAAACTATCTAGGGTTGTGAATCTTTCCAATATTATTTAAAGATGAAGTGGTTATCTTATAGTTGGGTAATATATTGATTTATTAACAGTTGATTTGGTCCACACGTTTTGACTTTGACTGTTGACGCGGATTTCGTCGGCCCAATAAGAATTCGACACATGGCACGCGATAGATTCGGTTCAATGAGAAGATGACACGTGGCAGAATATGATTCGCCGATGATTCAATCCAATGAGAAGATGACACGTGTCACGCGGAGTGTCGGCACCATAGGCTTGTGACACGTGTCCCGGCGCATGTTAGCGGATCCTCTGTGATGGTGACACGTGTCACGGCGCACGTTAGCAAAGTCAAACTTCTCAAATTCTGACCCGTTGACCCGGCGCACGTTAGCAGCTCTGGTGCATGTTAGGCGTTGCGACGCCAAGGTCTTGCGCGTCGTAACGCGCCCAAATTACCAAAATGCCCTTTTTCCAATTTTCACTGTTTTGGTCCAAATCACCTCCAGAATGTCCTGAAACTTTATTTATCTACAAAATAACACAAAACACATCAAAATATTCACAAAACTCAAGAAAACTATATAAAATATTAGGTTAAATGAGTGGGAAATAATGATAGATTTACCACTCATCACACCCCCAAACCTAACATTTTCCTAGTCCTCGAGCAAAATATAAAATAAAAATAACATAATAAAATTTAACTAAGCCACTTTCTCATAATAAAATTTAACTAAGCCACTTTCGTAGGGATCACAGTTGCATTTAGCGTATGCAACAAGCCTTTAAACCCCTAAGTGTCCCTAGTGGACGAGTTGTAGTCTCGTGAGGGTTTACAGCAATGATACCCACAAACATTTTACAAAAGTAAAAAGGTAGTGAAACTAATGCACACAAAAGCAAAAAGACAAGCAAAAGAGAATAAAGAAGTTAGTGACTAATCAGATGAAACTTCTACTCCAAGTTACTAGTTGTTTTTTTCTTTCTAAATTACCGAATAAGTAAATTCTCCGATTATTTACACCATTCTCCATATACACAGCCAACAAAATATTAACAACTCATTTTTGCCCACAACAGTCATAAGTGCAGTTGATAAGAGAGTAATATTTTTGTCCTGAAGTTTTATCAGAATTCACACCTTTTTGCAGCAATGGAATAATTTTTTCGGATTTTTCTGATTTTTTCTTTGATTTTTCTCTATTTTTTTTATTTATATACAATATCTTTCGTCTATGTATGGAGCTTTGGGTCGGTGGCTCCCAAAGCAGTTGGCTTTAGGGCACCAAGTGTTAAGACACCCCTACGAACTAATTACTCAGACTTCAGATATATATATTTTTGTAGCATCTTCGATCCATGTAACGAGCTTTGGTCCAGTGACTCCCAAACCAGTTGGCTTTGGGGCACTAGGTGTTAAAACACCCTTACAAACTTAATAACTCGGATCTCATATTTTTTTTTTTACTCCATCACTTTTTGAGATGCTTCCTCCAATTAAACTAGAGCACTGAATATTACAAATTTTTCAATTACAGCTCATGTCCGTATGTTTCCATGTATGTTGATAATACCTGCCAACTGAGCATATGAAGATCCATTTTAGTTCGTTTTATGGAGAATTCACAAATTAAATAATTTAAAATGAAATAAACAAAAATTAACTTGTTCCGAAATAAATGGTTTGAGATACGTATCAGGAGTGAGAACTCCTTACTCAGCTATCTCTCACCAATTTCACCCTTTTAGTCAAAATAAAAACACAAAAACACAAAATATTTTTGTAATTTTTGAAAATTTTTCAATTTTTCAATTTTTTTTTGTATTTTTCAAAAAAATTTGGACTAAAAATAAAAATAACACACAAACTAAAAACAAGGTACTGATCAACTAATTCCCTCCCCCAAACCTAAATGAGACATTGTCCCCAATGTCTTAAACAATAGAAGAAGAGTTTAGAAGATAATACCTGGTTAGCTGAAATTCTACAGGAAATTAAAGGTTAAGATCCAGATTAATCTGACGCCTCTTACCACGATCGTCTTCGGACCAATTTATCTTTGAAAGGATAGGGTCAACTTGTGTTTCATATGCTAAGAGTTGGTCAATTAGATCCGAAGCAGTTCTGGCAGTAAATAGGAGTTTTTTTAAAGGTTTTGACACGAACCCATTTCTCCGGGCATCATCAAGAAACACACAAAGAAAATCATAAAATCCATCAACGTTGTACAGCCCAATTGGTTTCTGGTGTATGTTCAGGTTCGCCCAGGATAGCAGAATAAAAATTTCCTCCAATGTACCCAAGCCACCTACCAAAGCAATAAAAGCATCAGCACGGTTAATCATTTCTACCAGTCGTTCAGACATACCTGGCACGATTAGTTCCTCTCCGTTTGATGGTTCAATAAGATTTGCTTCTGCCAAGGGTTTTGGGATGATTCCCAAAACGTGACTACCTCCTTCCTGTAAGGCATTTGAAACGATCCTCATTAGTCCAAGATTGCCTCCGTCATATATTAAGTGCATATTCCTTGCAGCTAAGACTCGACCCAATTCCTATGCTGCCTCTACGTATTGTGGCTTAATACCAACACTACTACCGCAAAACACACAGATGTTTTCAACTCGTCTTCTTGAAGTGGCTTCCATGTTTTACTCTGGATGTCTTCAAAAGTGCAATGATGAGTTGAATTTATAATACCTGAAAAGGGTGAGTAAAAATAGCACAAGTATCTTCCAAAAGACGATTAGTAGCAAAATAGTAAAATAAATCGTGATAGTCAAAAAGGTATGGATCCTGTCAGAGAAAATAAAAGAAAACAACAAAACAAATCACAATTATTAGGAAAAGACAAGAGATATAATATGTACAAGAAACGTAGCGGCTTGATTGACGTCTATACGTCAGGGACAAGCTTCCCATCCAACTTTCTTATAAATTAGCAAACAGAGTCTTTTTGAGTCAGATTTCCGAGACTTAACAGTTGTCTTTCCTTTTGGAATTGTGCATATAACATGCAAATTTCATGATACACACATCCACTGGGATGCGTCTCAAGAGTTTTAGATATGTCATCCAAAGACTCCTTACTCAAGCCATCCCTAATGAAATTAATTTTATCTTCGCGGTTATCAGACACCATTCATAAAGAACGACAACGAGTATTACAAAACATATGAGCACATTTATAACAAACACACATTCTTTTGGCTCTTCTCTTTTTAGCATATGTGCTCTTTCCTAAACCAGGCAGATGTGAAATAAAAGAGTCAGAAGACTCACTTGCCAATCGAACTCGTGCTTCAATTAACCAACGAATGTCAGTAGGAATACCTTTGATCATCAGTAATCTCATCCGTTCCAAGCGAGCTTTGTAGACTTTCATCAGAGATTTTTTAGGGAGAAAAGAAAATTGCTTGTGAAGATTTGCGATAGCTTCTTCCATCGTGAAATGACTTTACCTGCAAAAACTAAGCACACAAAAATAAAACACACCAGATCACAATATATACACAAATTGCATGGGTTGCCTCCCTGCGAGCGCTAAGTTTAAAGTCGTCAACTAGACTTTACTTCTCGATCGTTAGGCTGGATCTGAAAGTATGACACTTTCTTTTTGTCGCTCAAATGATTCTCCCCAGTAGTGCTTAACACGCATGTTTTTAACCTTGAAAGTTTTGTTGGAGTCAGGATCATGTATCTCAACGGCTCTATCTGGTAAAACTTTGTTGATCACAAATGGACCTGACCACCGTGATTTTGGCTTCCATGGGAAGAATTTCACCCTTGATTTGTTTAACAGTACCTTCTGCCCTGGTTCCAGTTGTATGCGCACTAACTTCTCATCATGTCTTTTCTTTGCATTTTCTTTGTACAATTTGGCATCCTAAAAATGCTGATTGTGAAATTCCTCCAATTCGTTGAGCTGGTAGATCTTTTTCTCTTCTGTTGCTTGTAGTGCAAGAATTGGCTCCTTTAGTGCAAAAGATGCTTTATCTTTAGGCTCCACAGGCACTTGACATGTTTTAAGTTTGTCAGTAGAACTTTGCATTGCATTGGAGTTCTGAATGGTACTGTGTATCACATCAACTCTGAAACATTCCTTCTTTTTTTCATCATCTGGGAAATTCATGGCCTTGAAAACATTGAATGTTACTTCTTGGTCCTGTACCCTCATGGTTAATTCTCTTTTTTGTACATCAATAATGGTTCGACCTATAGCCAAGAATGGTCTCCCGAGGATGATTGGCACGTCTGCGTCTTCCTCCATATCAAGGACAATAAAATCTGCTGGGAAAATGAATTTGTCAACCTTGACCAGCACATCCTCAACTATGCCTCTTGGAAATACGAGCGTTCTATCAGTAAGTTGTAGAGAGACTGAAGTGGGCATTGTTTCTCCAATCTGCAGTTTCCTGAAAATAGAAAAAGGCATCAAATTAACAATTGCACCTAAATCACATAAAGCCTTACCAAAGTTATGTTCTCATATGACGCAAAGAATGGTGAAATTGCCATGATTCTTCAACTTCGGGGGAAGTTTCCTCTAAATGATGGCACTGCATTCTTCTGTCAATGCTACTGTCTCGTAATCTCCCAATCTCTGTTTTCATGAAAGAATGTCTTTCATGAATTTTACATAGCTGGGCATTTGTTCCAAGGCTTCTGCAAATGGAATGTTGATGTACAGCTTTTTGAACACCTCCAGGAAACGAGCAAACTGCTTGTCCAGTTTGTTTTTCTGAAGACGCTGAGGAAAAGGTGGAGGTGGAGTGATTCTTTCTGGTTCTTTTTTCTTTGCTTCTTTTTCCTCCGTCAGTTGCATTGTTTCTTTTGGAATATCTTCAATTGTTGCCTTGATTCCAAAATCTTTGTTGATTTCAGTACCGCTTTTTAATATGATAGCATGACACTGCTCCTTCCCTATGTTCCTTGGATTTGGTTTTGTGTTGCTGGGAAGATTTCCTGGCAGTCTGTAACTCTGAGCATTGGCCAGTTGTCTGATTTGATTCTCCAGTGTTTTGATGGAAGCAGATTGGCTCTGAAACATAGCATCATACCTTTTTAACTGAGTCAGCACTTCTGTTATTCCTGGTTCATTTACTTGCTCATGTCCTTTGTTCTGTTGCTGGAATCCAGGTGGTGGATAGTTTTGTTGCCCTGAATTGTTGCTCCATGAAAAATTGGGATGATTCCTCCACCCTGGGTTGTAGGTGTTGGAATATGGATTGTTCCCCTGTCTGTTGAAATTGTTGACAAAATTCACCGTCTTTTCAAGTTGGTTCGACTCTGGTGCTCCTCCATATGGTGAACTTGTGGATCCAGTGGTAAGAGTCTCCATAAATTTGCATATCTGATCCAGCTTGGCGTTGACTGCTGTATTTGCTCCACTTTCATAAATTCCTGCAATTCTTTGGATCATGCTCCTTTCTGTTGGCCACAATGAATTGTTGTTGGCCATTTCTTCGATTAGTTCCCAGGCTTGATCTTCTCCTTTCGCCATTAAAGCTCCTCCAGCAGCAGCATCGATTGTGGTTCTCATTATTCCAGAAAGTCCATTATATAAAGTTTGGACTTGAAGCCATTTTGGAATCTCATGGTGAGGACATTTCTGGAGCAAATCTTTGTACATTTCCCAAGCTTCGTAGAGAGTTTCTGAGTCTTGTTGTACAAAGGATGTGATGTCATTCCTCAGTTTTCCAGTTTGGCTGGTGGAAAGTACTTTGCAAGAAATTTGGTGGCTAAAGTGTTCCAAGTTGTGATAGAACCTACTGGTAGTGAATGTAGCCAAGCTTTAGCTCTGTCCTTCAATGAGTATGGGAAAACACGCAGTCTCATTGCTTCTTCAGCTTCTCGATTGTAATTGAAAGTGCCGCAAACTTCAAGGAACTTGCTGATGTGGGCATTAGGATCTTCAGTTGCATTCCCCCCAAACTGAACTGACTGCTGAATCATCTGAATGCATGTTTTGATGTCACCCGCATTTGCTGGTAAGGGAGGAAGTACAATACAAGAAATGAGTCTGTCAACCACCAGAATAGTTCTCTCTCGAATGGGAATTGGTGGTGCAACATTCAAAGGTTCAGGTTCCATGTTGACTAAAGCTTCTTGGCCTTCTCGCCGTTCCCTTCTCAATTGTCTGATGGTTCTTTCAATTTCCGGGTCAAGCGGTCGAAGTTCAAAGCTTCTAGTTCGTCTCATGAAGTTTCTGAGAACCTGAAACACAAGAAAACAAAAACAATAAGTAAAAAGAAAATTAGATACAAGTAAAAGTATCTAACCTCTAAACTAATAGTGAAAGATAAATAAGTCCCCGGCAACGGCGCCAAAAACTTGACCGGCGTAAACACACACGTATAACGCAAGCGCACGTATCGTTCAAGTAGTATAAAAATATAGATCCCACGAGGACTTAATTTCTAAACTATTAATTTTATGAGGTCAAATGATTACTAGTATCTAACAGGTTGTTTGATTGATTTGAAATGGTGACGATTCTAAATTTAAAAACAAGTAAATAAAATAACACAAAACACATCAAAATATTCACAAATCTCAAGAAACTATACAAAATATTAGGTTAAATGAGTGGGAAATAGTGATAGATTTACCACTCATCAGTACCATAATGGGTTAAGGTATCCATGTGAGTAAGTCACGATTCTTAAGACTTTGGCCAAAGCCGATCACCCGGGGTTGATCGCATATATATCAGAAATGGTGTTCTGATTAGTTGTAAAGAATCATGGACATATCAACAATATGAGATGTGCATCTTGGAAACTTGACGGTATAATCTATGTTTCCTAAGCACAACTCGAATAGCCTACGACAGAGGGATTGTTAAACATATGTGTGACCGGCGTAAACACACACGTATAACGCAAGCGCACGTATCGTTCAAGTAGTATAAAAATATCGATCCCACGAGGACTTATTTCCTACTGTTGTTATTAATTATTGAATCTATTTATTTACAAATATCTAATTAAATGGAGAATAGAGAGATTGTTTGTTTGATTGGTTGATAAGTTGGTGTTGTTAAATAAATAAATAAATAAAAAGACAAAAGAAAATACTACGGAAATAACAAAAGACACAAAATCTAGGGTTGTGATTTATTCCATATCATTATAAAGATGACGTGATTATTTGATAGTTAGGAAATACAATGATATTTAACCTGGGACACGAAATTAATGCGAAAGGCATCTGTCGATGGTCAGACACAAATACCCAGTATAACCCATTGAACCATATTCCTATGTCACCCACATTATCTGGATTCATTAAGATTAAGTTCCAATTATGGCTACCTCGCCCGACAGGTATATTCCTATCCTGTAAGGAAATCTATTAAAGGGTTATCTATCCCTAAGGAAGATCGTAGGCTATTGAGTCTAAGGTTTTAAACTAAAATCTCTATGTCTAGTTCATTTTAAGTTTACCTAACAATTTTTATTAGTGATCGGTTAATAAAAAGCATTAAGATTAAGACTCAATAAATAAATCATTATATTACCCAAACTATAATCTAATCCTTATAAACCGGTGATATTGAAATTCATTACAACCCCAGATAACTATTTAGTTATGACACATAATAGGACTAATAACTGAAAAATAAAAGACATAAAGTAAAAATGCTTAAAAAGTAAATTACAATAAAATAAAATGCTAAGGTAAAAGGAATTACTTTTACTACTACAATTCAGATATCTCCCATAAACTTGTGATATTATTTAACCAACCGACCAATCTGGCGGTATCCTGATTAAGTCCAATTAAGTCCAACCAGCCCTATAGGCGGTATATTTGTCCATAATCCAGCCATAAAGGCGGGGTACCAAAATAAATTTACCAACCGACCAGTCTGGCGGTATCCTTGATTAATCAGGTTCAAACTAACAGAAAATAAATATACCAACCGACCAATATAGCGGTATTCTTTATTAAGTCAATATTTTAAAAAGTTAATATATTATTTTTTAAGGGAGATTAATCTAAATAGTAACAGTAAAAGAATACCTTTCACCCTAGCTGGGAAATTACTTTCTCATGAATAGTAAAAACTGTAAAAAGTAAAAAGTAAAAATTAAATTACTATTATTACAAATGGTAAACAAATAAATTACAAATAACTAAATAAAAAAAACTAAAAATAAAAATAAAAATAAATTCTAGAGAGAGAAACTCTCTCTAGAGAGAGAAATCAGAGAGAGAGAGGTGTGAGGTCTTTTAAAATCTGAAAATTCGCCATCTATTTATAGCAAAAGTTTTCACTGTTTGGTCCATGTTCGCGCGTCGCGACGCCAAGCCCTCAGCGTCGCGACGCTGGATTTGTCACTGTTTGTCAACGTGGCACGCTGAGAAGGCGACACGTGGCATGGTGGCTGACTGTTGAAGCGACACGTGTCAGGCGGCTAAGACTACTAAATTATTTGTGATGACGTCATTGATGACGTCATGCTGATGTGGCGATGACGTGGCGCTGATGTGGCGATGACGTGGCGCTGGCGTGTGGTTGGCGTTGTGTTGCCATTGTCGGCACAATAGGATTGCGACACGTGGCGACACGTGTCACGCGGTGATTGGCTGATGCTGATGTGTCAAGTTGACTTGTTGACCTTGTGACGTGGCTGATGACGTGGCATGACACATGGCATGTTGACTCGGTGACCGCTGACATGGCTGATGACAAGGCGACCACGTGTCAAGTCAAAGTGTCGGCAGCATATGATGTTGACACGTGGCACGGCGCACGTTAGCAGATTCGTTGTGATGGTGACACGTGGCACGGCGCATTTTAGCAAGTCAAACTTCTCCAATCCTGATCAGTTGACCAGGCGCACGTTAGCAGATTCGGCTCACGCTGGGCGTCGCGACGCGAAAGGTCTGGGCGGCGCGAGCGCTTACCATGGAAATTACCAAAATGCCCTTTTGCCAATTTTTACTGTTTTGCTCCAAATTACCTCCAGAATGTCCTGAAACTTTATTTATCTACAAAATCACACAAAAACACATCAAAATATTCACAAAACTCAAGAAACTATACAAAATATTAGATTAAATGAGTGGGAAATAGTGATAAAATACCACTCATCACACCCCCAAACCTAACATTTTGCTAGTCCTCGAGCAAAATACAAAATGAAATAACATAATAAAATTTAACTAAGCCATTTTCGTAGGGATCACGGTTGCATTTAGATATGCAACACGCCTTTAAACCCTAGGTGTCCCTAGTGGACGAGTTGTAGTTCGTGAGGGTTTACAGCAATGATACCCACAAACATTTTACAAAAGTAAAAAAGGTATTAAAACTAATGCACACAAAAAGCAAAAAAGACAAGCGAAACGAAAAGAATAAAAAAGTTAGTAACTAATCAGGTGAAACTTCTACTACAAGTTACTAGTTGTTTTGTTTCTTTCTAAATTACCGAATAAGTAAATTCTCCGATTATTTTTACCTTTCTTCATATACACAGTCAACATAATATTAAACAACTCATTTTGCCCACAACAGTCATAAGTGCAGTTGATAAGAGAGTAATATTTTGTCCTAAAGTTCTATCAGATTTCACACCTTTTTGTAGTAATGGAAATAATTTCTGATTTTTCTGATTTTTTCTTTGCTTTTGAATTTTGACTTTTTATTTATATACAATACTTTCGTCTATGTAGCGAGCTTTGGGTTGGTGACTCCCAAACCAGTTGGCTTTAGGGCACCAGGTGTTAAGACACCCCTACGAACTTAATTACTCAGACTTCAGATATGACTATATTTGCAGTATCTTCGATCCATGTAGCGAGCTTTGGGCCAATGACTCCCAAACAGTTGGTTTTAGGGCACTAGGTGTTAAAACACCCTTACAGACTTAATAACCCGGATCTTAGATACTTTATTTTTGTACATCAAAATTTTTTTTTTTTTTTTTTTTTTATTCCATAACTATGTATAGATGCTTCCTCCAATTAAACTATAGCACGGAATATTACAAACTTTTCAATTACAGCTCATGTCTGTATGTTACTATGTAGTTGATAATACCTGTCAAATGAGCATAAGAAGATTCATTTTAGTCAGTGTTAAGGAGAATTCACAAATTAAATAATTCAAAATGAAATAAACAAAAATTAACTTATTTCGAAATAGGTTTGAGATACGTCTCAGGAGCGGAAATTCCTTACTCGGCTATTTCTTACCAATTCACCTTTTTAGTTAAAATAAAAACATAAAAAAGCAAAATATTTTTGTAATTTTTGAAAATTTTTCAATTTTTTTGTATTTTTCGAAAAATTTTGGACTAAAAATAAAATAAAAATAACACACAATCTAAAAATAAGGTACTAAACAACTAAAGAACTGAATTTTGTTGCATAAATGAAAAATTTTAACGGAAAGTATTAACACAAAGTTTTTGCACCCCCAAACCTAAATTAAGCATTGTCCCTAATGCGTTCAAAACATAAACAAAAGGTTGGAACAATGGTACCGAGTTTACGTGTTAGTCTCATCCTCGTCGCTATCTGAAAGTGGATCTGGAAACTGTGGAACAGTGATGTGCAAGTCTCTCGCCATATGCTGCAATGCCTGTCCCATGGCAATGTTGTAATCAGTGAGAAAATCAACACGCCTCTCCAAACGATCAAATCTATCTGAAACTGAACGAGACTGTGCTGCTCTATGTGGCTGAGCTGGTGGCTGCTGTGTGGAAGAAGATGCTCCAGCTTGAGCTTGTCTCTCTGTTCGGAGTTGCTGGATCAGTCGGGGAGTCAGGGCTGTCATGGGCTGCATAGGTTCTTCTTGTGGGTCAACTGGCACCATACTTAAAGTGCATAATGAGGTGATCAGGTAAGGGTAATACAGTCCAGCTTGCGATTGGGTAGCAGCCCAAGCAATATTTGAAGAGATAAGCACTCCCACGTCAATGGCTAGTCCTGTCATCAAGCAGTATAATAGAACCATCCTTCTCTGGTGACAAAAGTGATGTGGGTACCTGGAATGAGTGATCTCGTGAGGAAGTGAAACCAAACTCTCGCATCTGGTTTAAGAAACTTGGAACTCATCTTCATGTATTCCCATTGCTGCTCATTTCCCAGGTGGCATTGGGGATACATAACTCATCTGTCATCTGCGAAATCTCAATCTCATCCCTCATTATCGTATAATCATCCACCTCCATCTCCGGGATCCCATAAAATTTATTGATCGTCACCGAGTCAAAGGACACATGTCTCCCTCTCACCATAGCCTGATAAGCGACATGCTGAGCAGCATTCGCGTAAAATTCTCGGACAACTGTAATGTATGCGGTTTGGGTTGCTGGCAGTTTCTGCCAGTGTCTGTCGGCAATCACCCTGTCTATATCTGGAAATAATCCAGAGGGAATCTCAAAGCCTCTCTCAATGATTCCGACCTTCTTTGTCAATCCCTTCTCATAGCGCTGTTCTGCAGCTGCTGAGACAAATTTTGTAATGTCAAAACTGGGTTCAGCAGATGTTGAAGCTCTGGATCTCTTTGGTGGCATTTTTTTCAGAAATTTCGGCAGAATCTCCTCTGTTTTTCTCAAATCCTCAACAACACAAATCAACAAAAATCACTGCAAAACACTCCAAATCAATCGATCACCGCACTTCGCCCCCAATTACTACGAATCAAATTAATCCACAATCCAACACTTCGCAATTCAAAATTCCCAAATCAAACACACCACAATTCAAACCTAATTACCAAATTAATTTACCAATTACCAAATTAAATTTATCAAATTATTACCGTTATTTCAAATTCTGATTTTGGCAGTGGTGATACTCTCGGCAGTGAAGATTTGGTGGCTGTTACGGTGGTTCACGGTTTCTGGTGTGTTGGTTGTTGGACGGCAGTGATGGTCACGGCTTCTCTTGGTTCTCGGTTCGTGGTGGTGGGCTGTTGTGTGGTGGTGCGGTTCAGGCGAAATGGTTGCAGGTGATGGCTTCTGGTTTGGTCGATGGAAGCCGTTTGGTTCGTTGGCTCGCGGTTGAGTCACGGCAGGGGTGGCTCGCGATGGTTGCTCACGGTGTGGATCTTGACGAAGGAAGTGTTTGGTGGCTCGCGGTGGTTTGTTCTTGTTGGCGGGTTTGGATCTCGGTTTTGATGGTGGCTGATGGATCTGGTTTTGTTTGTTCTCGTGAGTGGTTGCGGCTGTGGATCTCGGTCAAAGGCTCACGGTGGTGGTGGTAATGGCTTCAGTTCGGCTTTGAGTGTCTCGTGGTGGATGGTTTGGTTTGATGGTGAAGACTCGGCTATGGTGGGTTTCTGGTTTCTGGTAGATCTCGGCTGATAAGGCTCGGCAAGGGTGATTCTTGGTGATAGGCTCTCTCGGTGATGGTTGTTTGTTGGTGGTGATGATTGGCTGCTGGGTTGAGAGAAAATGGTGAGATCTGTGAAGAAGGAGGAGTGAAATGAGATGCTGCCAGTGCGCTGCTTATGTCTCTGATTTCGAGTCAGCGTCGCGACGCCAAAAATTGCCTAGCGTCGCGACACTCGGTTCTTTAGGGTTAGGGTTTTGACTCGGGATTTTTTTTTTTTTTTTTTTTTTTTTTTGGCAAAACCATGTCTTGCGACAGATAAATCCATAAGACTTCTTACTCGGCCGTCTTTCCTGGATCAATTTTGTATCTTCGTGATTTTGTCAAATTTTTATTTTGTAAAAATCCCGCTTGCACTGGCTTGCTTTGTCCTGATAAATTCCATTTTAAATTTTTCCTGCAAAACTCACACACAATTAAAAAGTTCACACACAAAAATAAATAAATAATTAAATAAATTACAACAAATTGCATGGGTTGCCTCCCTGCTAGCGCTAAATTTTTCGTCTTCAGCCAGACGTGACTGAAATTCATCTGTTAAGGAGGTTTCAGTGTCGTTTTGGATGTCCGATTAAAGACAATCCCGTGAGCGTTGCTTTGAAGGGTCTCTTCCAACGGTAAAGTGGTAAAAAGAATTTTGTCTTATTCAATGCTCGTGCCATTTTTTATCTTTGTTGCTCCAGTGATTCCTGCAAAGAAAGAAAGAAAATCAGGAGGTCTCGTATGGTGCTTGACTTGGAATGGAAATTCCATTTTGTCAAGCTTCTGAGTGGTTTCTTTGATTTGTACTCCCCAAAACAGCGATGTTTCTCCTGAATGCTCTGGATCTTTAATAAGGTCAGATATTTGCTCTTCTATTTGCTCTGCTTCTTGCTCCACCTTTTCTTCACAGATGTATTTGAAAATTTCTGCATTCAGCTCTTCATCTGTCATCTGTGAAATACATGTTTCAAAATTTTCAACCTGAAAAGAAATGTTAGATTTTAGGTCTTCATCCTCTGATCTGGTTGAAATGATTGGCTCAGGTATTTCTTCATCAAACATTTGTGCAATGGAATCTCCTAGATCTTCATTTTGAGGATACAGAATTCCATCCTCAATTTTTGATGCAGTTGGAACAAATATTTCAGCTTCATCTTCGTCAGAATCTGAATAATAGAAATCAAATCGAGACTTTGTCGGTTCGGATTCCTGAACTGATACCTCTGGTTGTTGATACTGCTCAGCCTCCTCCTCTGTTAAGGTGTCATTGTGAAATGTTTGGTACTTTGAGGTTTCATCAGTGTCATCTGAAACTGGTTCTTGAGGTATGATGTTCTGGTTTTCTGTTAATTGTCTGATCTGATCTGTCATTCTCTGTATGGATCTGCGTTACTATGAATTTGTGCATCAAATCGAGCTCCTTGTTCTTTGAACATGTGAATTAATTGATCTTCCTCGGATGGTTCTGGTTCTTGATAAGGATCGAAGGAAGATGGTGGATAAGATGGAAAATGTGATTCTGTGAAATGTGATGGCTCTTCGTACCATGATTGTCTCCAGAAATTCTCCCACTCTGATCGATATATACATTGATCGCTCGGGTGGTTACTATCACAAATCACACATCTCCCCATTTCGTTCTGATGAACAAATGTAGCATTGCTTGGTTCTGGCATCCAGTGATAATTATTGGGCTCGACAACAGGCCACAGAAAACCGGACTGTGCTCCCAGATTTGGGGTGTATCTTCTTGTAACGCTTGTAATTTTCAATCTCCCAGTAGTGTTCCATTTTTTTAATCACCTGAAAACAAAAGAAATAAAAATTACAAAATAAAAGAAAGAAAATTAGATATAAGTAAATTGGATAGTTTCAAAATTAACAACTCAAGAAATTAAGTCCCCGGCAACGGCGCCAAAAACTTGACCGGCGTAAACACACACGTATAACGCAAGCGCACGTATCGTTCAAGTAGTATAAAAATATCGATCCCACGAGGACTTATTTCATACTGTTGTTATTAATTATTGAATCTATTTATTTACAAATATCTAATAAATGGAGAATAGAGAGATTGTTTGTTTGATTGGTTGAAAGTGGTGTTGTTAAATAAATAAATAAATAAAAAGACAAAAGAAAATACTAAGGAAAATAACAAAAGACACAAAGATCTAGGGTTGTGATTTATTCCAATATCATTATAAAGATGAAGTGATTATTTTATAGTTAGGAAATACAATGATTTATTAACCTGGGACACGAAATTATGCGAAAGCATCTGTCGATGGTCAGACACAAATACCCAGTATAACCCAATTGAACCATATTCCTATGTCAACCACATTATCTGGATTCATTAAGATTAAGTTCCAATTTATGGCTACCCTCGCCCGACAGGTATATTCCTATCCTGTAAGGAAATCTATTAAAGGGTTATCTATCCTCAAGGAAGATCGTAGGCTATTGAGTCTAAGGTTTTAAACTTAAAATCTCTATGTCTAGTTCATTTTAAGTTTACCTAATCAATTTTATTAGTGATCGGTTAATAAAAAGCATTAAGATTAAGACTCAATAAATAAATCATTATATTACCCAAACTATAATCTAATCCTTATAAACCGGTGATATTGAAATTCATTACAACCCCAGATAACTATTTAGTTATGACACATAATTAGGACTAATAACTGAAAAATAAAAGACATAAAGTAAAAATGCTAAAAAGTAAATTACAATAAAATAAAATGCTAAGGTAAAAGGAATTACTTTTACTACTACTAATTCATTATCTCCCATAAAATGTGATATTATTTAACCAACCGACCAATCTGGCGGTATCCTGATTAAGTCCAATTAAGTCCAACCAGCCATATAGGCGGTAATATTTGTCCATAATCCAGCCATAAAGGCGGTACCAAAATAAATTTACCAACCGACCAGTCTGGCGGTATCCTTGATTAATCAGGTTCAAACTAACAGAAAATAAATATACCAACCGACCAATATAGCGGTATTTTTATTAAGTCAATATTTTAAAAAGTTAATATATTATTTTTTAAGGGAGATTAATCTAAATAGTAACAGTAAAAGAATTACCTTTCACCCTAGCTGGGAAATTACTTTCTCATGAATAGTAAAAACTGTAAAAAGTAAAAAGTAAAAATTAAATTACTATTATTACAAATGGTAATAAAAATAAATTACAAATAAATAAATAAAAAAAACTAAAAATAAAAATAAAAATAAAAATTCTAGAGAGAGAAACTCTCTCTAGAGAGAGAAATCAAGAGAGAGAGAGGTGTGAGGTCTTTTAAAATCTGAAAATTCGCCATCTATTTATAGCAAAAGTTTTCACTGTTTGGTCACTGTTCGCGCGTCGCGACGCCAAGCCCTCAGCGTCGCGACGCTGGATTTGTCACTGTTTGTCAACGTGGCACGCTGAGAAGGCGACACGTGGCATGGTGGCTGACTGTTGAAGCGACACGTGTCAAGGCGGCTAAGACTCAATTATTGTGATGACGTCATTGATGACGTCATGCTGATGTGGCGATGACGTGGCGCTGATGTGGCGATGACGTGGCGCTGGCGTGTGGTGGCGTGTGTTGCAATTGTCGGCAATAGGATTGCGACACGTGGCGACACGTGTCACGCGGTGATTGGCTGATGCTGAGGTGTCAAGTTGACTTGGTTGACCTTGTGACGTGGCTGATGACGTGGCATGACAAATGGCATGTTGACTCGTTGACCGCTGACATGGCTGATGACAAGGCGACACGTGTCAAGTCAAAGTGTCGGCAGCATATGATGTTGACACGTGGCACGGCGCACGTTAGCAGATTCGTTGTGATGGTGACACGTGGCACGGCGCATTTTAGCAAAGTCAAACTTCTCCAATCCTGATCAGTTGACCAGGCGCACGTTAGCAGATTCGGCTCACGCTGGGCGTCGCGACGCGAAAGGTCTGGGCGGCGCGACGCTGGAAATTACCAAAATGCCCTTTTTCGCCAATTTTTACTGTTTTGCTCCAAATTACCTCCAGAATGTCCTGAAACTTTATTTATCTACAAAATCACACAAAACACATCAAAATATTCACAAAACTCAAGAAACTATACAAAATATTAGATTAAATGAGTGGGAAATAGTGATATAAATACCACTCATCAATGTGATTACCTCGACTTGTATAGTTCAGAAAGGTTGTTCGTGTTCTTTACAAATTCAGAGGTGGTCGAATTGCATACATATGAGATAAGCTTATATTACGAACGTGTCTGAACTTAGAGAGTCCCACAATATGTAGTGTACTCATTGAGAACTTGGGTAGCCGATAATATTTAATATTATAATTATCAACCAAAGTAGTATTAAGAATTATTTATTTGACCAATTGGGATTAATTGGACTAATCAAAAATAATAATCACACAAGAGCTTTTTTATAATTTTATAAAATATCTCTACTAATGGAGGATATTTTGGTAATTATAAAGTATATAATAATAGGTGTATTTGCCTTAATTAATTTGATTAAATAAATATGATAGACAATGAACTAATTAAGTGGTTAAACTTTGTCTAGATTTAATTAGATTAAATCAAAGTGGTAGACAAAGTTGATTAGTATACCTAATATGCATATTTGAACAAATTGGATTAAGTCCGCCTAAAAGTTTATTGGAACTTTTATTAATTAAAAATTACTTAAGCTTGACTATAAAAAGAAAGCTTGAGCAAGTTTTTGATTATGCAAGCATAAGGCAAAACATAAGAAAAATTAACCTAAGGAAAGTATATATGAGAAAAGTTTTGGAAGTTCTCTACATTTTTGAACAATGAGAAGAAGATTGGATATTGGAATCAAGTTTGCTAGGTAAGTTTAATCTTCTATAAAGTATGTTTTTCATTAGTGAGTTGTTATCATTAATGAAACATATAATAATGTATTATGTATTGGATACATAATTACCTAGCTTGTAGTTGAAATTAGGTTAATAAATTATGTATAGATGCTTTGAAAGCATAAACAAAATATGTTTATGATTGGGTCAAAAAAGTTAATGTTGGATATGAAACATAAAATTAGAGTTTGGAACTCTAGATGAAAGCTTGGAGTTTTTGCTACCATTCTAGAATCATTTGACCGTCTTTAAGTGACCTAGAATTGTTCATGAGTCACTTCTTTATGGGATTCTAATTTGGTTTGTATTTTGATTCAAAGAAATAAATATATGTATTTAGAATACATTTATTTTTATTCTATAATATATGTTGATGTGGGTTTTGATGTTAAAGATTAGATTTTGGGTGTTTGAAAGTGTTTAGGGAATGTTGGAAATCCCAATTTACATCAGCCTGGAATTGCGCCCGTGAGTGAATACGCATGTGCGAGCACTGAATTTTTTCCTCCTGATTTTGAGCTTCCATACTATGATCTGTCCTTGGTTTTTTCATATGGACTCTTAATGAAATATAGTATTCCATTAAATTATTTTAAAATACATTCATCCTGTATATCTACTGGTTAGACCTATTTCCACTGCGCGAGACACCGATCTGACCCTAGAGGTCCCACAACCGCCACAATAGAACGATATCAGAGCAGGTCTTAACCACACAACACGTGTTACTTGTTTGACTTGTATTTGAATCTATGTCTATATAATTTTAATTTAGTTATGCATAAGTCATATTAGATATACATTGCATGTTTTAAATTAAAATTTTTAGTTTGACCCAAACATGTTAATGACTTGATTGTCATAAATCTCTCATGATTAGGTGATAACTTTTAAATAATAGTATTAATAATGTTGGAGCATTATTGGATGGCCCGTTTTGTCAATATGACAATGAATGAGTTTCTATTACTTATGTCAAATACCGTCATTATTGTGAAGGTACGAGTGGTCGGGACTTAGGTTGCTCTGGTAAAATATTAGATGTAGTATGATGAGTTGACATAGTCATCCATTACCATCATTATTGTGAGAGTGTACTTACAAAGCTCATTAGTGCACATTGATAAGTATATACTTGGAACACGTCTTAATCCAATACTGTCATTATTGTGAGGATAAGAAACGGTTCAAGACCAAACTTAAGAGTCACATGGATGTGATTGACCTTTGAGATATACCTAATGAGTTTATGAAGACCAAGACCGTCATTATTGTGAGGCTAGAGTAAATGTCATGAGATCAACTTCCCGCTATGAAATTTGATTGTCAAATTTCTATTTTTCCATTAAGGTAGATTACGGAGTTACGTAAAGTAGTGGGAAGACACTAATGGATTTAAAATCCATAATTGTATTAGTGTTTTTATATTGAAATGAAAATATTCTGCTAGTGTTTAATTATTGTCTTGTAGATGGTTGTCGTAAATCCATTAGCACAACTTTTGGATTTCAATAAACTGAAAGGAGCTGAGAACTACTTTAAGTGGGAAATGAACATCCTTCTTGTCTTGGAGTCAGAAAAATTGAGCTATGTGACGCTTAATCCTTTGCCCACTAATATCGATCTTGATTCCACTCCCGAAGAGTGTGAGACTTCCGAAAAATGAAAGGATGATAACCTAAGGGTGAAATCCCACATTTAAAGATCGACGGTTTCAGATTTGCTCAGACAGTATATGGAAGTATCTGATGCTTGGAGCATTATGAGAACACTCAAGAAGTTGTTCGGAAAAAAATCAAGAAATTGAAATATATCGGAGGTGTCTAAGAAATTTTTTCATGCTACGCTCAATGATGGAAAAGCGATTGCATTCATATTTTAAACATAATTGATCAGATCCGATATTTGGAACGACAAGGCATTGTCCTTGATGAAAGGCTAGGCCGAAATTTGATTTTATCTTCTTTGCCCGGTACTTACGCTGTCTTTATGTTAAACTTTCATATGCATTCGATGCAAGCCATTTATGAAGAACTTCATAATATATTACGCATGACGGAGCATAATTTAAGAAAGGGAATCCTACTTTTTACCTTTATGGTGAAACAAGTTCTTTAAAAACTTCTAGGAAGTCCAAGCAGATTAATGAGATAGAAGAAGATATAGAAGAATAACTCTAAGAAGTACAAAATTGCAAGATCACATGTAGCTCGTGATGCATCTCTACACTGCAAGAAGTTTGAACACTGGAAGAAATAATGTCGAGAGCTGAAAGGAAAGGCAAGACCCTCAGGTACGCTTTGTATTTTTCCTATTATTGACATCTTATTAGCCTTAAATGCAAATAATGTATGGTTGTTATACACCGGTAGTCCAACTCATACTTGAAACTCCATGCAGGTCATGAGGGTTAAAAGAAGGCTGAACAAAAGGTAGATCCAACTTAGAGTTGGGAATGACAAGACATTGGATGTCAAACCCATAGGAACGGTTGTTCTATATCTCTTTAATGGATGTAAATTAATTTTACATGACTGTTATTATATATCATCTATTATTAGACATATAATATCGTTATCGATATTGGATGAAGAAGGATATAAAATAAACATTAAAGATAGTGCATTATGATTATATGATAAAGATAACTATTTGATATGTGAATGTTCTTTATCTAATGGTCATTATGTTTTAGAAACATATCAATATGTCTTTAATATAGATGAAAATACAAGTAAAAGATCTGAATTAAATTAATACTGAATTATGACATATGAGATTGGGCCGCATAAGTGTCAGACGCCTATCAAAATTAGTTAAAAACGATTTGATTGAAGATCTTACCTTAAATGCTTATCCGATTTGTGAGTCATGTATCCAAAGGAAAAAACAAAGGCCCCATTTCTTGGTTTTGGACATCGTACTAAAGATTTATTAGAGCTAGTACACATTGATATGTGTGGTCCATTAAATCATGTCGTTCATGATGGTTTAATATACTTCATGACTTCACATATGATAAATCAAAATATGGATATGTCTATTTGATGAGACATAAATCGAAAACATTTGAAAAGTTTAAAATATTCTGAAATGAAGTTGAAAAACAAACTGGGAAATTCATCAAGTGCCTTTGATCATATCGATGTGGTGAAATCATGAGCGACGAATTCAGATGTTATTTAAGAGAGAATGTGAGTCTCGCCCAATATAGCCCACCAGGAACTCCTCAACACAATGATGTTTCTGAGAGGAGAAATCGTACTTTATTGGATATGGTACGCTCTATGATGAACTATACAGATCTTCCATATTACCTTTTGGGCTATGCTTTACTTACTACTGTCTACATACTTAACAGAGTTCCATCGAAAGCTGTTTCTACGACCCATATCAAATATGGTACCGTAGAAATCCAAGTCTTAGATATTTAAATATTTATGGTTGTCCCGCATACATTAGAGTTGCGCAGCGGGATAAATTAGTACCCATGGGGTATTAATACAGTTGCCTTGGTTATGTATTTGTTGCTCGTTTTTCCACTTTTCTTGAAAAGAAATTTTTGAGAGAAAGTGAGAATTGTAGAAAGATTGAACTCGATGAGTTTGATCCCAACATTGATGAACGTGATAAAACCAGAGATCTAACTAGGTGAATGAGCTACAATACATGTTTATGTGTTGGAGTTTCTACGGCCCCGATGATCGATTAACAAGCATAAAATAACATGCGAATACATCACGGAGTTGCGGAATACTCACATCGATCGGTTGAGCGACGCGGCGATGAACAAAAATCAACTTTTTGCCCTCCAACAGCTCACGGCAGTGAGCAGTTTGCTCCTCCAAGAATCGGCTTCAATCTTCCTCCATGAAAGCTCCAATCTTTGTGAGATGATTCCAAGCTCATGGGTGGACTTCCCTATCACCTTCGCATGTCTCAAAAGTGTGCTAGCACTTAAGAAATTTGCCACAAATTTCCCACTTTTCTTCCCTTAGCTCACGGCAGTGAGCAGAATAGAAGAGAGAAAAAAAAGCCTCCAAGGCCGAGAGAAAGAGAATAAATTAGGAGATAGTGAGTTGGTTTTTGGCTAAAGTGTATCTAATACACAAAAATCAAATCAAAAAATTGTAAAAGGCATTTTCCAAAAGTCAAATACAATTTTTGGAGCCAAAAGCATTTAATTGTTTTCCAACCACTTCCATCAATCTATCAATCCATCAAATCAAGTGACAAGTTGTCACATCACTCAAAGTGACTAATGATTTGACGCTTGATACGACTAGCGATTTGACGTTTGATTTGACTTGCGTGCCGCACTCGAATTCGAAATGCGAATGCGCTCGCAAACAATCCCGGGCTCGGGTTCGCTAATTCCAAATCAACGAATTTTCTGTCGCGACGTAATAAATGATTATGCCTAGCGAAATCACTATTCATATCGCTAACGAATTAATTCTAAATTAACTCTTTCGCTGAATTAAAATCTAATTTTAATTCCGCGTCGAAATCCAATTTCGTATAATATATCGAATATATTATTTTATCGATTAATTCCAAATTAATCGTTATCTCTTTTTAATTAATATTTTATCCCAGATAAAATATCTCCGCAATTAATCTCAGATTAATTTTCTCTCTCATCATTAGTTAATCCCAGATTAATAAAAGTGCGAGTCATACGTCATCGGTGAATCTTCGGGAAGCGACCCATGAGATCCCCTGATATGTTGGCAGTAAATTCGGTCGTCGGACTATCCGAACACGTAAGTACCTCGTACTACGTTTATACCGATTTACAAGACAAGGTTGGCTTCTAGCAAAGCGCCATGCCTACCCAATTCTCCAGAAATATCCTTACAAGAATAGAAGGATCTATATCAGGCATAGTATACGTAGTATTGCGTATGTCGATCCAGTATCGAATAGTCACGTGCTAGGCCTAGGGCTGGAATTGTGTCTGCCCCGTACGAAGCACATATCGGATCTCTAGTAACTAGTATCTATAATCGGATAAACATGACCTAGTCATTTTATCCCGATGATTACAGTACATAAAAGAACCAGTTCCGTATCCTGCGTGATCATCATCTCCATATGACTGAAGTGATACTTCCGTCTTGACATCACACCCAACACACTACGATTCTCGATATACCCAGAAGAGGCGTACACAGAAACCGGTAAAGCCCTGGACGACCAAAACAAAGTATATTGATTGTCGCAAGTATTAGCGGTGCAAGTCTCAGTTAAGACCAAATACATCTACCCTGATTTCGGACTTCCATAGACACATAGGCATACTACCAATGGAATTCCGAGGGGGTCTATCCAGAGCGAAGCTGATTCCCGTACCATCGGTAAAACACAACCTCCTATTACACTTGCATGAGTATCCTATACCCAAATATATGAGAACTATGTTGTTATGCCCTCACAACGCGCACAAGTGTAATACTAGTCTTTTACATATTTATCGATGTCCAATCTCGACAATACTCTGCCTAGGGATATTTAATGATTTATCCTTCATGGACTGATACTGTCTCATATCATTCTCAATCTAGTAACAAATCATAAGGACCTCCTATCATTTATACATCTTGGTGATCTAATCACAAATGATAAGAGAGCAATCTCCTTTGTCACATAGTTAATTTGTACAACAACACCGTGATCTGTTCAAATAGTGACGCTATGGGTCATAATTGTCCAACAATCTCCCACTTGGCCTATAGCCAGTCAATCGAGTGTCTAACACCCGAACTATGTACGGTTGGCTTAAACTGCTGAGAAATGCTTTCGTCAGCGGATTTGCATGATTATCATCTGGTGCGATTTATTCGATCATCACATCGCCACGATGTATGATCCGAACGAATCAGATGAATTGTCGAAGTATTTATCTGGATCGTTGATGAGACCGTTAATTCTTTAGCTTGTGCTGAAGCCTAGCTCAGCTGCTAACAGAACTATATCTAATCTAATTAGATTTATTATCGACTCAGAAGGCTTCTATTGCTGCCTCAGCTGCAGCAATAACCCGCATTTGTTGTTTATTTGGTAACAGTATCTCGCTTGGAAGATTTCCAGCTTACTGTTCCGCTATTCAAACTGTATAGTACCGTTTGTGACTTATAGTCATTTTTATCAGTTTGGAAACTTGCTACAGTGATCCCAGTCACTTCAAGTTCTCATTTTCCATAGACTAAGACAGCATCCTTAGTTCTCTAAGATACTAACGGATGTTCTTAACATCAATCCAGTGACTATCACTTGGATTGGTCTGTTTTGAATCCATATGCTCAAAGCGTATGAGACACCAGGTCGCGTACATTTTTCAATATACGGTTTCTCGGAGAGTTTTTCATGAAAGCTAAGCTTTCACCGATTATATTATGGGAATATCATTTCCAAGAAATGATTTATTATCATCATTATTTATAGGACATTTATTGTCAGTGCGCTCCCACTAACCCTCTTAATACACAAGAATCATTTACGTTTTGAATTAAATCATAATCATTATGATTACATCAAAACGATAATCCAAGAACCTAATGCTTACTTCAATCCAAACATGGATCGAATAACCTGCAAACCTTGTTTGCTAGTTATGGTACGATAAAACCGACAGGATGTTGTAAACATCCTCCAAAAGGTTTCCTTTTTAGGAAAGCGATTTTCCCGTTCAGCTGTCATATTTCATAAATGAAACACGCAACATCAGCAAGCATTATCCAAATGGATTTACCATGGCAACAGGTAAAAGGTTAAATCGTAATCAACACAATGTTGATAACGATACCTTTCCGCTAAAAGTCTAGCTTTATACGTTGGTATGTTGTCATCCATGTATGTCTTCCTTGAAGACTTATAAAGTACCAATAGGCACAATGCCTTGCGGTACATCAACTAGTATCCAAACATAGTTGTTATACATGGAATCCATTTCGGATGTTCTGGCACTTTGCCATAACAGGGAGTCGATACCTTGTATCACTTCCTCATACGTAGTCAGTTGGTATACCTCAATAAGATTGACATCTTTATGAGGTGAGATCGGAAATCCATACCCCAGGTTGTTTTCTGACTCTCTCCGACTTACGCGGTTCTTGTGTATTCGAAGATTATTGGTATAGTTTCATCCTTGATGAACTATATATGTTCCATTAAGGAATCGGTTCCTGGAATAGTATTACTCCGATTTTCATCGAGTTTTACTATCCTCCCACTTACCACTGCATATCGGTATTCCTTTTAGGAAAACCGCATGGTGAGCAACAATTAAATTGTTCTCTTGTGAGTTGTATAAGTACTATACTTTGATATCCCTATGATAACCTACAATTAGGCATTTATCCAATTTGGGTTTTAGTTTGGTATCATCCAAACATATGCCTAGCATACCCAAATTATCAGGAATGAGAAACCCGGTTTCCTTCCCGTTCATATATAATATGAAATCTGTCAAACAGATTATTATGGAACCTTATTCTAAATAAGTTATACACTGTTTATGCTTATCCGTTGAAGGAATTGGTAGCTCAGAGCGACTCATGATTAACCTTATCATGTCCAACAAAATTCGGTTTATCCGTTCGAACACATCGTCAAACTAACGTGTTCCGGGAGGAGTCCTCATTGAAAGAACACTATACTCTTTCAAGTATATTAGAAACTTATTGCTTAAGTATTTTTCGTTACGGTCTTACCGTGTCAGTTTAATACCTTAGCCGATCTGTTTGTCTATTTCGCGTCGAAAACTTTAAAAGTTTCCGATTTGTGCTTTTCAAAAGAAACACATAACCATAACGCGATGCCACATCCGTAAAGGTCACGAAATATTTATATCCACCTCTAGCCTAGCTAGGCATGGGCCCACTTACTTCACTATGAACTAGGGCTAACAGATCGATGGCATTTGCACTTTTACCAAGTAAATAGTGTTTTAGGCGCATTGCCCAATAAATTAGATTCGTAGACTTTATTTGAAGAGAATCAAATCAGTCCTAATACCCACTCTTCGAAAGTGTGGATATACGATTCTTGTTTAATTGTGTCCCAGACAACAATGCCACAGTTAAGTTTCATCTGATCAAATCAATTTGAGCTATTTGTTTGTCATATTATATGTTTGAGATTTATTTATATTCAAAATATAAATTCTGTTATTCACATCTAATGTGTTTATCTCAATATCATCTTTATATAATAAAACACTTTAGTGTTCTAGAATATAAAGGTAAATCCGCAACGGATTAAACACTGATATAGAGATAATGTATTAGTCAAACTAGTTACATTATAACAGTTTCCAAATTTAGGTACACACCCGAGGGTGGTTCCTAACTTAGGTATCTACGGTTAAAAAGGCGACTTTTGTCCCGTTTCCGATTCACAGATAAATCTCTACTGAAGTCAGTATCCTGTTCAAAACAGATTCTGAACATCAATACATATATTTTATGTACCACACTAAGTATTTAAAATCCAATTTTAATACTAGTAGTGAACATAATTATAACAAACATATTTGAAGTCAGAGCCTTGCCCTCTTCTTCAATTCCTTCATGTCTGCTTTGTCCAAACGGCAGTCACGCTTCCGCGATCCTGTTTGCCACAATTTAGGCAGACATTTTGGGATATGTCATTTATCTTCCCAGAAGATTATAATGATTTTGCCTTTGCCCTTTTCCATATTCCAGAAGCCTTTGGCCAAGCCATGGGTTTCTAGAATATCGAAGTGAGGTGCGCCTTGCGCTACTTGCCTTATTGCAAACTTTGACGTTGTCTCCTTGAGAATAGTCATTAACTCTCCGAGAGTTATTTATTGCAATATGTACTTCTAAGATCTAAATATAGATCTATGAAGATCCTTCAATTTATTTATCATACTTTAAGGATCTAATCCTTAGTTCTGATTCAGAAATTAAGGAGTCTATTGCGACAAGCTTAATGGATTAAGCACTAACTATCATCACATAAATCTTCCAAAGATTATGCTCTACTATTTGCTTAACTCTGGCTTAGGCCTAATATGTATTTTATCAAATAAAGTAACTTATTAGTTTCCAGGACCATCCTGAAATTATTCCCAATTTTGAAAATTAAACCATTTAAATACATTTTCCCTAGGATTATGTTTTAAATGTCAATCTTTCAATTATATCTTGATTTTAATAGTCCAACTATTTAATCAACGATTTCGGTACTATTAAATATAATGATTATTATAGTCCAACTATATTAATCAACTATACTTTAATTTGTTTGAATACAGTCTAACTGTTAATTAAAACAACGTTTAAGTATTAGTCCAACTAACATTTAATTTATTTGATGTATGATATTTGTTTGAGCGCGTATGGCAAGTAATTAAACGAATATTGCAAATTCAATTCTTGCCTCCCACTATTTTTTGGCGAGCCTCTAACCCTCTGTCGAGTACTCGGGAAACCGTGTTTCCTAGTGGGCTAGGATCCCATTAAATATCACACAATCTTGACTTTGGCCAACAAATTGTATGATAATTAACTAGGTAGATCTCTAAGATCAATTGGATCCAATCCAATTCCTAGATCCAGTAGGGGACATCCAAGTCCGAAACATATATACATATATATATGTCAATATATCCAATATATTGCCTAACCTTTTTCCTCTGAATCAACTAAGCCTTGGCTTTGGCACAACAAACTTAGTGATCCCAGTCAAGCGTGACCCATTGACCATGAAAAGCTTCGTAATCAATGTCGATGGACAAGAAGTGGTCTTGACTTTGGCCAACAAACCACAACTTGGACAAGACACCGATATGGAATAAAGCCTTCGTGATTCAAACACATCCTCGACGGACAAAGGCCTTGACTTTGGCCAACAAGCCAATGCCAGTCTCGGATCTTGAGTAAGAATCACTCAATGGAAGGAAAAACGCTTAATACTTTGCGAGGGTTTTTTGAGTGCAAATTGGCAACCAATTTATTATCTTTGTTAAGGTCTCATCATCATACACCCTTAAACATGCATTCTAAATACATAATAAATCGCATATGAATAAAATAATAATGATATGCGGATGGATACTTTACACAATTGATCCTAGATCAAATCTCTCCTTTCTCTCTCCTGCTAACACATGTATTTACTTCTACTACCCGTTACACTACACTTCTAAAGAAACCTCATTTACATTGAGGGGAATAGGTGAGAAGCGAATACAAAGAATAAGGAGGTGATAAGGCTGGACATGCAGGTCCAATTTAATAAATCAAATTTATTACAACAATTTCTAAAATTGTCCCACCCATCTAATATCCATCCGATATACATTATTCATGCATCGCAACCATGTATTCACACAAGCATGTTATCAATCAATCTAATCAAATTAATTAATCTGATAATTAAGACCATCCAATGTTCAAACAACGATTTGATTTTGCTCTAGTCAAACTCGTTTTGCGAATAAGTACTCAAAGTACGAATTCTCGAATTAAATTAAACTACATAATTAAATCCAATTCAATTTGTATTTAATACTAATTCGCTATTTAATCAAAATTAATACTACACTTTATTTAACGAACCTTTACGACCTAAATTCCAAATTTAATCGTTACGGGTCTTAATGTCCGATTAACGTCCAACGTTAATTTAATTAAAGTCCAATGGGCTTTTAATTAATTTCTTTAAGGTGTGGGCTTCGGCAACCAAAGCCCAATCAAGAGTTAACCCATAAGCCCAGAAATCAATTTAGGCACATTAGGCCCAATTAAACTTTAAAGGTCCATTAGTCGCATTTGGGCTTTATGGAGGCGGTTTTGGGCCCAATTGGATCCAACCAATTTTGCCTAAACCCAACTTAGTACAACCAAGCCCAATAAGCCCAATTACAACACTTAAGCCCAATTTCACAAAATAGGCCCAACATAATTAAATTACAAAAATTCCAAATTCCCAATTTAATTACATAAAGTGTATAGCATTATTAATTACCCAAATCAATATTTCCAAAACACCAAATTTGTACAATTAATCATGCTCATCAACATTTAATCATGTCCAACACAATTTAATCAAAAAATCAAACCCAATTACATGCTAAGTGTCTCGGCAATTTGGGATTTATTTGTTCGATTCCGAATTCAATCCAATTAAATCCAATTCAACATTACCCAATCGTTTCCAACTCATCCAATGATCAACGAAATAAAATTCCAAGACATTTAGGGCTAGTTGACATTCGGCCAACATAAGAATTTGGGGAAATTTGTTCCAAACAAAATTTTATCAAATTGATCAAATCGATCCTCAATAAAACATGTATTAAACATACTCAAACATCCAATTTAATCAAATCATGCTCAAATACATTTTACCCAAATTTTAGGCCCTAATCATTTTTCATGCTTTTCAATCGTTCTGCTACCATTGTTGGAGTTTCTACGGCCCCGAGGATCGATTAACAAGCATAAAATAAACATGCGAATACATCATGGAGTTGCGGAATACTCACATCGATCGGTTGAGCGACGCGGCGACGAACAAAAATCAACTTTTTGCCCTCCAACAGCTCACGGCAGTGAGCAGTTTGCTCCTCCAAGAATCGGCTTCAATCTTCCTCCATGAAAGCTCCAAGCTTTGTGAGATGATTCCAAGCTCATGGGTGGACTTCCCTATCACCTTCGCATGTCTCAAAAGTGTGCTAGCACTCAAGAAATTTGCCACAAATTTCCCACTTTGCTTCCCTTAGCTCACGGCAGTGAGCAGAATAGAAGAGAGAAAAGAAAGCCTCCAAGGCCGAGAGAAAGAGAAGAAATTAGGAGAGAGTGAGTTGGTTTTTGGCTAAAGTGTATCTAATACACAAAAATCAAATCAAAAAATTGTAAAAGGCATTTTCCAAAAGTCAAATACAATTTTTGGAGCCAAAAGCATTTAATGCTTTCCAACCACTTCCATCAATCCATCAAATCAAGTGACAAGTTGTCACATCACTCAAAGTGACTAATGATTTGACGCTTGATGCGACTAGCGATTTGACGCTTGATTTGACTTGCGTGCCGCACTCGAATTCGAAATGCGATGCGCTCGCAAACAATCCCGGGCTCGGGTTCGCTAATTCCAAATTAACAAATTTTCCGTCGCGACGTAATTAAATGATTATGCCTAGCGAAATCACTATTCAAGTCGCTAATGAATTAATTCTAAATTAATTTGTTCGCCCGAATTAAAATCCAATTTTAATTCCGCGTCGAAATCCAATTTCGTATAATATATCGAATATATTATTTTATCGATTAATTCCAAATTAATCGTTATCTCTCTTTAATTTATATTTTATCCCAGCTCTCAGATTAATTTTCTCTCTCATCATTAATTAATCCCAGATTAATAAAAGTGCGAGTCATACGTCATTGGTGAATCTTCGGGAAGCGACCCATGAGATCCCCGGATATGTTGGCAGTAAATTCGGTTGTCGGACTATCCGAACACGTAAGTACCTCGTACTACGTTTATACCGATTTACAAGACAAGGTTGGCTTCTAGCAAAGCGTCATGCCTACCCAATTCTCCAGAAATATCCTTACAGGAATATAAGGATCTATATCAGGCGTAGTATATGTAGTATTGCGTATGTCGATCCAGTATCGAATGATCACGTGCTAGGCCTGGGGTTGGAATTGTGTATGCCCCGTACGAAGCACATGTCGGATGTCTGGTAACTAATCTGTATAATCGGATAAACATGACCTTGTCATTTTATCCCGATGACTGCAGTAGATAAGAGTACTAGTACCGTATCCTACGTGACCATCATCTCCATATGACTGAAGTGATACTTCCGTCTTGACATCACACCCAACACACTACGATTCTCGATATACCCAGAAGAGGCGTACACAGAAACCGGTTAAAGCCCTGGACGACCAAAACCAAAGTATATTGATTGTCGCAAGTATTAGCGGTGCAAGTCTCAGGTTAAGACCAAATACACCTACCCTGATTTCGGACTTCCATAGACACATAGTCATACTACCAATGGAATTCCGAGGGGGTCTATCCAGAGCGAAGCTGTTTCTCGTACCATCGGTAAAACATAACCTCCTATTACACTTGTATAAGTATCATATACCCAAATATATGAGAACTATACCGTTATGCCCTCACAACGCGCACAAGTGTAATACTAGTCTTTTACGTATTTATCGATGTCCAATCTCGACAATACTCTGACTAGGGATATTTAATGATTTATCCTTCGTGGACTGATACTGTCTCATATCATTCTCAATCCAGTAACAAATCATAAGGACCTCCTATCATTTATACATCTTGGTGATCTAATCACAAATGATAAGAGAGCAATATCCTTTGTCACATAGTTAATTTATACAACAACACCGTGATCTGTACAAATAGTGATGATATGGGTCATAATTGTCCAACACTATGTAGGTCGAATAGAATATCAAAGCCTCTATAAAGACTATTTTAACGTCTGATGCAAGCTTTGATGTACTCCTCTTGGAGGAGACAGATCCGACCACGTATAAAGAAAAGATATTGGATATCGATTTGGGAAAGTGGAAAGAAGCCATGAAATCCGAAATGGATCCTATGCATGACAACCAAGTCTGGAACTTGATTGAAATTCCTGAAAGAGTTAAACCTATCAGTTGTAAATTGGTTTATAAAAGGAAGCGAGGGTCTGATGGAAATGTGGAAACCTTTAAGGCTCGTTTGGTAGCAAAAGGAAACTTATAGGGTTGTCGCAATCTACGTACATAGATAAGATGTTAGAAATGCATGGTTTTACCAACTGCAAGGCAGTAAATTCAATTTTGATACGACATACATCTTTTAAGGAATTGGCACCTCAGAGTGAGGAAGAGAGAGTTAGAATTTCTAACTTGCCATATGTTTCTTGTATTGGAAGCATTATGTATGTTATGCTATATACAAGAACCGACATTAGTTTCGGCGTTAGTGTGACTAGCCGATATCAATCTGATCCGAGTAATGATCATGGGATAGCCATGAAACATATCGTGAAATATCTTAAGAGTACTAATGATAAGTTTCTAATTTATGGAGAAGATGAGCTACAACTAAAGGTTATACAGTCTCCGATTTTCAGGGAAATTCGGATGGGTGAAATCCTACATCCGGATATATATTTACCCTTAATGGCAGTGCAGTTAGCTGGCGATGTTCAAAGTAAGGCTCTACGACTAATTCCACCACTGAGGCGGAATTTATAGCGGCTTTGGAAGCTGCTAAAGAAGTTGTTTGGATTAGAAATTTTATCACACAACCTGATATTGTGCCTAGTATTTCAGATCTGATCTCATTGTACTGTAATAATAGTATAGCCATAGCGCTGGCTAAGGATCCAAGAGCACATTCCAAGTCTAAACACGTGTAAAGGAAATATTGCGTGATTAGACAAATCATTGAGCAAAAAGACATAATGGTCTTGAAGGTTCAAGGACAAGACAACATAGAAGACTCGCTTACAGGCCTTGCCTTCTAAGTTATTCGATAAGCATGTAGAAGATATAGGACTTTGGTACTATCCGGATTGGCACTAAGCAATTGGGAGTTTGTTGCAGTTGGTGCTTGGAGCGCCAATCTGAATAATGTATTGTACATTATATTTTGTTATTTATTAATAAAATAACTATATTTTGGTGAGAATTACATTGACCTTAAAATAGTCATGTAGTAATATTTGACACTGGGTGGTCCGACATTGAGATAATATTACTATTATAAACTATTTTTAAAGTAAATATTCCTAGTCGTTGGTTTTAGAATACAGTCGAATTCCTATAACCTAGAAGACTGACACATTTCGTATATTAGAATTGAAGTTCCAATGGTCTAATCTAATGGACCATGAGCAAGAGAAGCTCGGATAGACATATGCATATTTGTTGGAGCAAATACTGAATGACTGTAACACCTGGTAATCCCGAAGACTATTACATTATGGGACGCATGATACAAGATACAAATCATGTTCAAACATGTATATGCTTATGAGATGACTTTTTGGAAATTCGGTAAACTCTTTGCAGTTCCGATGCCGAATTTAGCTTTCGTCCCATTTCGAACATCTCTTATTATTTGTCTTATAAATGTTTCATACAATCTTCAATTTTTATGAATGTTATATCGTCGGAAATCTAAGACGAAGATCTACAACTTCTCTGTTGTATATTTTTCCAAATTTTGAGTAGAAATAGGTCAAATTTGGTCATATATCCAGGCCATTTGCACTGTGACGTGAATAAATAGTAAAAAGAGAAATATCATTTTGATCCATGAGCCTATTACCCTTCTCAATTTGGTTCAATAGCCCTAAATGTCCCAATAACCCTAAAATATCTACTAAGTCCTTAGACTCCTCCAGAAAGAACCAAACAAATCAAGAAGAGAAATATGAGTCATTAGCCCCTAGTATAAATAAGGGTCACTATTCATTCATCCAAATGAAGAAAAAAGGGGGAGAAAACGTGAGGGAGAGGAGAAGAGGAAAGAAAAGGGGAAAATGAGAGAGTGGGAGAATTGTAATTTTATAAGAAGCTCGGAAGAAGAATGAGGGGAACTCCAACACAATCCCAAGTTTATAAATGAGGGAGGAAGGCTTATGGACTCCAAATAAAAAGAAAGAACATGATTCAATGTGAGTAAGAATTGACCCAAATCTTTATATATTGAGTTTTGAGAATTTGATGATTGTTGGATAATGTTAGTTTGAAGTTGATGTCATTTGGGTGGTTTTTTTTATTAAGAAAATAATGTTGAGAGCAACCCCTAAATTATGTTATCCTAGTTGATGAATTAAGTAAAGGATTATAAGGTTTGATGGTATGAGGATGTTAGAAACTTATAATGATGATGAATTTGATACTTATAAATGTTCTAGATTATGTAAGGATTGAAGTTTTGAGCATTGTCATATTGAAGAGTCATGTTTGGCCCTGAAATTTTGAGAATTTGATGATTGTTGGATAATGTTAGTTTGAAGTTGATGTCATTTGGGTGGTTTTTTTCATTAAGAAAATAATGTTGAGAGCAACCCCTAAATTATGTTATCCTAGTTGATGAATTAAGTAAAGGATTATAAGGTTTGATGGTATGAGGATGTTAGAAACTTATAATGATGATGAATTTGATACTTATAATGTTCTAGATTATGTAGGATTGAAGTTTTGAGCATTGTCATATTGAAGAGTCATGTTTGGCCCTGAAAATCAGTGGAGCGTCGCGACGCGGAGCAAGAAGATGGTTTTTGTTTCAGTTCTGTCGTATGAATGTTGCGACACCAATCGGTCAGCGTCGCGACGCGACACAAGAAGATATTTTCTACTTCAAGTCTGATTGTATGAGTGTCGCGATGTTCAACGCTCAGAGTCGCAATGCGGAACAAGGGATGTCTCTGTCTCGATTCTGGTGTTGTGGGAGTCGCGACACCTAGCACCCAGCGTCGCGACGCGCAATGAGAGTTGCTCTCTGCCTCGACCCTGCTCAGGTGGACGTCGCAACGCGTAATGATTTGTGTCGCGATGCATGTTCATTTTCATTCAAAATCAGTTTAGCCATTCTCATTCCATCCTAGAATATTATAGGCTACCCTAAGGGTCTCGTATCAGCTTACAAATATGTAATGTACTATGCCACAAACATAGAACGTCATATAGTGATAATAGTCCCAAAACATATTCCACGACCTAAATTCTAATCAAGTTTACCCATTTATAGATCATCGCAGGAACCGTAAACCCCTTCGGCGAAGTGAAGTAATGCTAGTTGGACTCCAAATCAGTGAGTAGACCATTTTCTCAAGTTGTATTTACTTATGTTCTTGAATTGAACTTACTATTCCGCATATATGGCGTTAGCCAAGTTTATTTACAAATGTTTTATGAATAAGAATGTTTTAGAAAGATTGATTTAAAACATGATTTCTTTGATGTTCGGAGGCATGGGGGAAAAATCCACCTCAGTTGTAACTTGACACATATATGAAATTGATGGAAACATATAATGTGTGCACACGTAGTTCAAGACTAGGGATGACATATGCGCCAAGATCCCAAATTCCGAGCTAGGGGACGGCAGATGTAACGCTCATAGACCTCAGATTTAGAGTCAGTAGGGTAGCATAGATCTGCACCCCCGGCTCCATTTAAGTGTCTTGGGGGACGGCGAGACGTAACATTCCAAGACCACTAGTTTAAACGTATGGGGGGTTGGCGAGACGTAACGCCCTCATACGTCCAGATTTACAGAGACATATGTACATAGACAAATTTTCAGAAATAAGATTTTTAATGTTATGATTTTCAGAAATTATAAGTTTTATGAAAGAATTTTCAAGAGAATTCAGTTTTACATAATATATCAGAGTTTTACAGAAAAAAAAGATTTTCAGAAAGGTTTTTCAGAAAAAGATCTGTTTTCTAGAAAAGAAAGAGTTTTCAGTAAAGCCAGTTTTCTTGAAAAGATTTCAGTTTTAGAACATTGGATTTCATAAAGTATTTCAGTTTTCGTTTTAAATTGTCCACTCACTAGATCGTTCAAACGATCTAACCCCCACTCCCAGTTTTGCTGTTTTACAGG
Organism: Zanthoxylum bungeanum; assembly: GCA_019454045.1. Classification (NCBI taxonomy): domain Eukaryota; kingdom Viridiplantae; phylum Streptophyta; class Magnoliopsida; order Sapindales; family Rutaceae; genus Zanthoxylum; species Zanthoxylum bungeanum. The sequence goes on from SKCR01050712.1 coordinate 69,802, forward strand.
TACACCCGGAGGACGAGCTTAAAAGGATGGATACTGATGACAGTCACTAGGGTGTTGAGTCCACCAGGTCAAGTCACAGACACAGTCAATCAGAATCAGAGTAAAGTCATGAATCTGACAATTGTATAGTCAAGGTTGTATGTATACTATGTTAAAGTTTCAGTGGCAGAGTTATGTAGTGTATTGTATTGTTTCATAGTTATGAGTATATGAGATGCATATTATGTTATTGAGTTGGGCAATGGTCTCATCCATTAGTTTATATATAAGATGAGTTTAGTAGTGTTGATCAAAGTCAAAAAGTTAGAGGCTTAGGGGGATAGGTCGGTCGTTTCCCTACCGGTAGCATTTACTGGAGAGGGATGTTACAATGACTTACATGTGATTCCTAATTGTTGGAAGTACACAACACCGTTAATAGGAATCTCCTCGAGTCGAGTAGCATATGTGATCATTTAACTATATGATAACATTGATTTTATGTGTGAACCTCCACACTTTGATGTCATGTATGTCAAATACCTTTCATGGTTAGACCGCTTGATGTTCGTTATGTGTAGATTGATGCACTCGTTAATCAAGTGTGTATCAAGATAGGATCCGTCGTCCCGTATGTATACTATAATGAGTGAAGGTATCCAAGTGAGAAAGTCACGATTCTTAAGACTTTGGCCAAAGCCAATCACCTAGGGTTGATCGCAAACATAATAGAAATGGTGGTTAGATTAGTTGTAAAGAATCGTGAACATGTCGACAATATGAGATGTGTGTCTTGGAAACTTGACGGTGTAATCTGTGTATCCTAAGCACAACTCGGATAGTCTACGACGGATGGATTATTAAACATATATAATGACCTCGACTTGTATAGTTCAGAAAGGTTGTTCGAATTCACACCGCAACTCAAGATGTTGAGTGGGTGGTAGATACTGCAGCATCCTACCATGTAACCCATCACATGGATTTCCTCACAACATACAAAACATGAGACGTTGGTACAATGAAGATGGGAAATACCAGTTCTTCTCAGATGTGGGAACTGGTGATATTCCGATGTGGACAAATACAGGGTGTACAATAAACCTGATGGATATGAGACATGTTCCATAGCTTCGACTCAATCTACTATCGGGGGTAACCCTTGACAAACAGGGCTATGCTAGTCACTTTAGTAATGACACATGGAGAATGATAAAATGTGTCATGGTAATCGTCGAGGATATATTTGCAACACTTTATACAAGACTCATTTGAAGATGTGTGCAAAAAGCCTCAATATAGCTGAACGAGAGGCTTATCAAAATATGTGGCACCAGAGACTCGGTCACATAAGTGAGAAAATAGTTGTCTACCTTGACAAAGAAAGATCTCGTCACTGTCTCCAAGAATATTATTCATCACTATTGTTCGGTAAACAACATAGAGTCTCTTTTAATTTCTTTTCTAAGAGAAGACCAGAGTTGCTCAGTCTGATACACTCTGATGTTTGTGGTCCCTTGGAGGTTAATTCACTAGGCGGTAACAAATACTTTCTGACTTTCATTGACGATGCTTCTCGGAAAGTGTATGTGTATTTTCTGAAAACAATGGATCATGTTCTGGATCATTTCAAACTGTTTCATGCATGGCAGAGTATGAAACAAGGAAGAAACTGAAGTGTCTCCTCCCAGATAATAGAGGCGAGTACACTTCCAGAGAATTCGAAGCCTACTGCGGAAGATACGACATTCGACATGAAATGATTGTTCCACGCACCGCACAACATAATGATGTTGCTTAGGGATGACAAAATCCAAATTCGGAAGCAATTTTATTGCCCTGGGTCCGGACCCGGGTATACCCGGTCCGGATCCGGATACCTGTTTTTTATTTTTTTTTTATTTTTAATTATATTATTTTATATTTATATTTGTATTTTGTCAATTTTATTAGTTTTATTTCAATTCTTTTATTTTTTTAATTATATTATATTATATTTTTTATATGCTTATTATTTTATATTATTTTATTATATTTTAATTTATTACATTTAATTTATTTTTTGCGGACCTGGGTCTATCCGGGCCAGACCCGTGCGATCTCGGGTCCAGATCCGGATGTGCCCAGGTCCTAATTTTTAAAACCCGGGTCCGAATATTTTAATCACATATCCGGGTCTTCCAGGTCCATGCGGATCCAGGCTGGGTCCGGGTCCAACTGCCATCCCTAATGTTGCTGAAGGAATGAACCACACCATTATGGAGAAATTCAGCAGCATGATCAGTATGACTAAGTTGTCAAAGCCATTATGAGGAGAAACTATTTATACCACTTGCTAGCTGATCAACAGATCACCATATGTACCATTGAATTTGAGATTCCAGAAAAAGTATGGTATAGTAAGAATCCATCATATTCTCACCTTAGAACATTCGATTATTTAGTCTTTGTACACGTATCCAATGAGCTCAAGCAAAAGCTTGATACAAAGACTACTCCATGCATCTTTATATGCTATGGAGATAAGGAATTCAGATACAGGTTATGGGACCCGAAGGAAAAGAAGGTAATCAGATCAGAGATGTAGTGTTTCTTGAAGATCGAACAATAGTGTTAGGATTGGTGCTCGTAGTGCCAATTCAGATCGTATTATGTCTGATTCATAAATACGAGCAATTCTATTTTTTTCCATAATATTACTTAATTATTGGTAGCACCATTGTCTTTTATACACTTATTCGATCTAATTGCGATTAGATATCTGATTACGATTAGATCGAAACTGAATCTGGTTCAGTGATACGTGTATATTAGAAAAAGACCCTAGGATTTACAATATAGTGCGCAGTTACAACGTAGTTTGTAATTGACATTGGGAACCGTACTATTAGAAATATATCCTTAAATAAAGTTTTTGGTTAAGATTTACTAACACGGGTCAGTTAGTAAAAATCTGCTGAGACCATTACATGTCGTATATCGTGACTTGGGCCGATGGTTTATCCCAGTGAACCATGAGTCTCGGGAGACTCGTATAGACATGTAGGCATTTATTTGATAAGACATTGAACGACTCACTGAAGGTTTCCTAATAGATGGTACACCAACGTCAATAGGAACCTTCTCGAGTTGAGCGAGCATAGTGGTCCTTCGACTTGAGATACCACATTGGGATATATGAGTTATCCTCCACACTTTGATGGCAGTCACGTCAATGATCTATTCATGATCAGACCTCCGCCTGTTCGTTGGGTATGGACCGATGCTCATGATATCCAGTGCGTATCAAGATATGATTTTCAGTCCTGTGTACATGACATAAGCATCTGCACGTGTTTACGATCTAGTAAATCCATGGTCGTGATATAACTTTGAAAATCAGTTCCGAGTGTTATTTAGAGATCGTAAATTGAAAGTCGACTGTATTATACCGAACGGATTTGACGTTCTCATCTATATCCCAGGTATAATACGGATAGCCTGTGACTGAGGGATTATATGTATGCTATGACTCGACTTGTATAGTTTAGCGAGATTATCCGTGGTCATCATAATCCATGAGTGGGTGGATTATGGACACGAAATTGGATTTCCTGACAGATAAACCTAAACTTAGAGAGTCCCACAATATGAAGTGTACTCGTTGAGCACTTGGGCAACTCGATATGAATAATACGGATTATTCATGATACTTCACCGGATTAAATGAGTTAATTCGAATCGTTTAATCGGTTAAACGATAACACATGCATTATGAGATTTTGTCCAATAATAATTATTGTGTATTTGTATTTGATACATAATACGATTAGATAGACATTAATTATACATTGAATGAGAATTTGACACATGCCATAAATATATGTATTTATTATTTAATGTAAATAAAAATACATATATGGATGTTATTTAATTGTTAAATAATTAAATAATTGAAAATTAGATATCTTATCCATTTGTCATAATTAATATGATAAATGGTAACATATTATTGGAACATATGACATGATCTAAATATATTTTATATGTGTGTTAATTTGATTGGTCAATATAAAGTATATTACAAATTAAATTTGATTTAATTTTTCAAAATGACAAAAAAGTCCCTATAAGTCGGCAATAATGGGTATTTAAAAGAAATTTATTTTTCTTCTTCTTTTAGCCACTGCCATTGCCGAGAGTTTCATACCAAAAATGGGTTTCAAAATATGTTTGTTAAATCCATGAAGATTTGAAGGAAAATCAAAGGAAAAAGCTTAGGAAAACAAGGATTAAAGGTAATTCTTCAACTCCTCAAGCTTAGAAATTTTATTTCTTGTTTCTTGATTATTTAGAAATATCTAGGATTCCTTCAAATTCTGAAATTTAGGGCTTTTGGTTGTTGTGGTTGAATTAGAAGCTTGTTGGCATGTGTGAAGTAGTATTGTAATGAATTATTGTAATTAGTTTCCAATTTGATCAATTATTAATGAGTTGCTATTCTAGAGTGTTATGACCACTCTTGTGGCAACTAGAATTGTTCTTGGGTTGTTCATATTTGGTGACTTTGGTTGGTGTCTTGATTAATTTGATTAATCTTGAAATTTTGGATTTAAAGCATGAAAAATTGGAATTTTTGGCTTCTGGATCAGATCGGATGAAACTGAAAATTTTGTGATGACTTTGATGTCATATGAATGTAATGGATGTGTTTTGGGAGTTGGAACAATTGCCGGAAAGTGTTTTCGAGTTGAAATAAGCAAAAACGGCCAAAAACAGTGAGTTCCTCACTGTTCGGGCAGCCCATGAACTGCCCTGACTCTATTGGGGTTGACCTGGGCAGTCCTCATAAGTGTCGGGTGGTTGGTTCAGTCAAAAACACGTTTTGCGTCATTTTACGGAAAAACGGTTTTCGTAAAAATTTCGCGACGTTTCAACTTTATTTATGTTGATATTTGATATTGAATAAATAGGTTTAGGTGAAATATGAATAAATTATTCATATTAGATATTGAATAATTTATTCGGTATTTTTTTAAAACTTTTAAAATATGATTTCGCCCGAACCGCGCTTCCGCTACGCCCATCGCCCAAAAACCTAACAAATAGAAGACATTGAAAAGCCCAATATGTCTTCTAATTCAAGTGCCGACAAAACTGATTCAAATCTAGAAAAAACCACAACACTAACACGAGTGGCTACAAATAATGATAGGGTGCATGATATATTAAAAGCAGAACTAAATGAGAAAGAATGCGATATTGAACAGAGGGTATTGCAACTTGTTGGACAGTTATGACCCATAACGTCACTATTTGTACAGATCATGGTGTTGTTGTACAAATTAACTATATGACAAAGGAAATTGCTCTCTTATCATTTGTGATTAGATCACCAAGATGTATAAATGATAGGAGGTCCATATGATTAGTTCATGGATTGAGATGATATGAGACAGTATCAATCCACGAAGGTTTAATCATTAAATATCCCTAGTCATACTGTTATCGAGATTGGACATCGATAATGCGTAAAAGACTAGTATTACACTTGTGCGCGTTGTGAGGGCATAACAGCATAGTTCTCATATATTTGGGTATAGGATACTCATGCAAGTGTAGTAGGAGGTTGTGTTTTACCGATGGTACGGAAAACAGCTTCGCTCTGGATAGACCCCTCGGAATTCCATTGGTAGTATGACTATGTGTCTATGGAAGTCCGAATCAGGGTAGGTGTATTTGGTCTTAACCTGAGACTTGCACCACTAATACTTGCGACAATCAATATACTTTGGTTTTAGGTCGTCCAGGGCTATAACAGGTTTTGTGTACGCCTCTGCTGGGTATATTGAGAATCGTAGTGTCTTGGGTGTGATGTCAAGATGGAAGTATCACTCCAGTCATAGTGGAGATGATGATCACGCAGGATACGGAACTGGTTTTCTTATATACTGCAATCATCGGGATAAAACGACTAGGTCATGTTTATCTGATTATAGAGACTAGTTACTAGAGATCCGATATGTGCTTCATACGGGGCAGACACAATTCCAGCCCCAGGCCTAGCACGTGAAATCCGATACTGGATCGAGATACGCAATACTACGTATACTACGCCTGATATAGATCACATATTCCTGTAAGGATATTTCTGGAGAATTGGGTAGGCATGACGCTTTGCTAGAAGCCAACCTTGTCTTGTAAATCGGTACAAACGTAATACTAGGTACTTACGTGTTCGGATAGTCTGACGACCGTATTTACTGCCAACATATCCGGGGATCTCATGGGTCGCTTACCGAAGATTCACCGATGACGTATGACTCGCACTTTATTAATCTGGGATTAATTAGATGAGAGAGAAATTAATCTGGGATTAATTACGGAGATATTTTATCTGGGATAAAATATTAATTAAAGAGAGAGTACGATTAATTTGGAATTAATCGATAAAAATAATATATTCGATATATTATACGAAATTAGATTTTGACACGGAATTGAAATTAGATTTTAATTCAGGCGAACGAGTTAATTTAGAATTAATTCGTTAGCGACGTGAATAGTAATTTTACTAGGCATAATTATTTAATTACGTCGCAACGAAAAATTCGTTAATTTGGAATTAGCAAACCCGAACCCAGGAGTGTTTGCGAGCGCACTCGTGTTTCGAATTCGAGTGCGGCCCATAAGTCACATCAATCGTCACATCACTTGTCAATTTAAAGTTACTTTAACTTGATGGGTTTTGGTGGAGTTGGTAATGACTTGAATTACACTCCAATTGTGTAAGAAATTAAATAAACATATACCAAATTTTGGTATATCATTTAAGGCTTTTGATTTTGGAAATCATTCACACACTCTCTCACTTCTTCTCTTCTCTCATTCACGCCCAAGGGGCTGCAGTTTTCCTCTTCTGTTTTCTGCCAAAAACCGTGAGCATGGAGAAGGAAAATGATGATTTTGTTGCAAAATCAAGAGTGCTAGCACACATGAGAGTCATACAAAGGTGATAGGGAAACCCACTTGTGAGCAAGGAATCACCAAATGAAGCTTGGAGCTTGGAGCACACTTGGAGATGGGCGAATTTGAGGAGCCAAAAACCTGAAACTGTCGTGAGCCTTGGAGGACTTCAAAGGGCTTAAAAATTTTTGTTCTTCACCGCATCGCCTCAACCGATCGATGTAAGTATTCCGCAACTTCCTCGATGTATTCACATGTTGTTTCTTGCTTGTTATTCGATCCTCAGGACTTAGAGATTTACCAACAATGGTATCAGAGCAAGTAAAAGCATGAAACTTGAATTTGGGTTAAAATTGGGTAAAATGTATTTGAGCATGATTTGATGAAATTGGATGATTTAGTATGCTTAAATGTAGTTTAATTGAAGTTTGATTGGATCAATTTCATGAAAAGTTGTTTGGAACAATTTTCCCAAAAATCTTTGGCTTGGCCTAGAATGATATAAGCCCTAATGCCTTGGAATTTTTGATTTTTGATTCATTGGATGACTTGAAATAAATTAGGAATGTTGATTTAATGTTGAATTGGATTCAATTGGATTGGATTAGAAATTGGACAAAATATACCCAAATTGCCGAGACATATATGAGCATGAAATGGGTTTGATTTTTATAAAATGTGTTGGACATGTTTTGTTGTTAAATGAGCATGATTAATTAGGCTAATTGGTGTTTTGGAAATATTGATTTGGGTAATTAATTATGATATACACTTTGGTTAATTAAATTGTGAAATTGGAATTTTTGTGATTTAATTAATTGGGCTTAAATTGGATTTGGGCTTTAAAAGTTGTTATTGGGCTTATTTGGCTTGGTTGTACCAAGATTGGTTTAGGCAAATTGGTTGGATCCAATTGGGCCCAAAACCACATCCATAAAGTCCAATTATGACTAATGGACCTTTAACTTTAATTGGGCATAATGGGCCTAAATTGGTTTCTAGGCATATAAAAGTGATTCCTTCAAATGAGCTTTAGTCTTTGGGTTTGACCCAAGTTGACCAAGAGTCCATGCCTTAAGAAATTAATTAAAAACCCATTGGACTTTAATTAAATTAACATTGGATGTTAATCGGGCTTTGAGACCCGTAACGATTAAATTTGGAATTTAAGTCGTAAAGGTTTATTTATAAAGTGTAGTATTTAATTTGGAATTAAATAGCGAATTAGTATTAAATACATATTAAATTGGATTTAATGTTGTAGTTTAATTTAATTCAAGAATTCGTACTTTGAGTACTTATTCGCAAAACGAGTTGGACTCGCGCAAAATCAAATCGTTGTTTGAACATTGGATGGTCATTAATTATCAGATTAATTAATTGGATTAGATTGATTGATAACATGTTTGTGTGAATACATGGTTGAGATGCATGAATAATGTATATCAGCTGGATATTAGATGGGTGGGGCAATTTTGGAAATTATTGTAATAAATTTAGAATTTATTAATTGGACCTGCGTGTCCAGCCTATTACCTCATTACTCTATGTATATCTCTTCTCACCTATTCCCCTCAATGTAAATGAGGTTTCTTTAGAAGTGTTATGTAACGGGTAGAAGTAAATACTTATGCTAGCGGGAGAGAGGAAATTGAGAGATTTGATCTAGTATCAATGTGTAAAGTATCCATCCGCATATCATTATTATTTATTTATATGCGCCTTATTATGTGTTTAGAATGCATGTTTAAGGGTGTATGATGATGAGACCTTAACAAAGATAATAAATTGGTTTACAATTTGCACGCGAAAAACCCTCACAAAATATTAAGCGTTTTTCCTTCCATTGAGTGATTCTTACTCAAGATCTAAAACTGGCATTGGCTTGTTGGCCAAAGTCAAGGCCTTTGTCCGTCGAGGATGTGTTTGAATCACGAGAGCTTTGTTCCATATCGGTGTCTTGTTCAAGTAGTGGTTTGTTGGCCAAAGTCAAGACCACTTCTTGTCCATCGACATTGATTACAAAGCTTTCCATGGTCAATGGATTTCGCTTAACTGGGATCACTAAGTTTGTTTTGCCAAAGCCAATGCTTAGTTGATTCAGAGGAAAAAGGTTAGGCAATATATTGGATATATTAGCATATATAAGATATATGTTTCAGACTTGGATGTCCCTCTACTGGATCTAGGAATTGGATGGGATCCAATTCATCTTAGAGATCTACCTAATTAATTATCATACAATTTGTTGGCCAAAGTCAAGATTGTGTGACATTTAACGGGATCCTAGCCCACTAGGAAACAAGGTTTCCCGAGTACTCCACAGAGGGTTAGAGGCTCGCCGAAAAATAGTGGGAGGCAAGTATTGAATTTGCAATATTCGTTTAGTAACTTGCCATACGCACTCATATCAAATATTTCATCAAAATAAATTAATTATTAGTTGGACTAATATTTAATTGTTGTTTTAATAAAACAATTGGACTATATTCAAACTATTCATTTATAGTTGATTATATAATTGGATTATAGTAATCAATATATTTGAATTAACAAATTTCAATTAATAGTTGATTTTATAATTGGATTATAGTAATCAATATAATTGAATTTAATCTATTAAATTATAGTTGATTAAATAGTTGGACTATAGTAATCATTATAATAAATAGTACTTAAATCGTTGATTAAATAGTTGGACTATTAGAATCAAGATAAATTTAAAGATTAGTGTTTAAAACATAATCCTGGAGAAAATGTATTTAAACGACTTTATTTTTCAAATTGGGAATAATAAATTTCAGGATGGTCCTGGAAACTAATAAGTTACTTTATTTGATAAAATAACATATTAGGCCTAAGCCCTGAGTTAAGCAAATAGTAGAGCATGATCTTTGGAAGATTCATGTGATGATAACTTTAGTGCTTAATCTGTTATGCTTGCCAAATAGACTCCTTAATTTCTTAATCAGAACTAAGGATTAGATCCTTAAAGTATGATAATGAAATTGAAGGATCTTCATAGATCTATTCTTAGATCTTAGAAGTACTAAATTGCAATAATAAACTCTTGGAGAGTCAATGGCTATTCTCAAGGAGACAAAGCCAAACTTTGCAATATGACAAGTAGCGCAAGACGCACCTTACTTCGATATTCCAGAAGGCCAAGGCTTGGCCAAAGGCTTCTGGAATATGGAAATAGGGCAAATGCAAAATCATTATAATCTTCTGGGAAGACAGAGGACATATCCCAAAATGTCTGCCTAAATTGTGGCAAACGGGATCGCGGAAGCGTGACTGCCGTTTGGACAAAGCAGACATGAAGGAATTGAAGAACGGGCAAGGCTCTGACTTCATATATGTTTGTCATGAAATATGTTCACTACTAGTATTAAAATTGGATTTTAGATACTTAGTGTGATACATAAATATGTACTGACGTGCAGAATCTGCTATGAGCAAGATACTGACTTCAGATGAGATAAATCTGTGAATTGAGAACGGGACGAAAGTCGCTGTTTTAACCGTAGATACCTAAGTTTAGGAACTACCCTTTCGGGTGTGTACTTAAATTAGGAAACTATTAAAATGTAACTAGTTTGACTAGATACATTATCTCTATATCAGGGTTTAACCCATTGCGGATGTACCTTTATATTCTAGAACACTAAAGTATTTCATTATATAAAGATGATATTGAGATAAACACATTAGATGTGAATAACAGTATTTATATTTTGAATATAAATAAATCTCAAACATATAATATGACAAACAAATAGATCAAACTGATTTGATCAGAAGAGACTTAATTGTGGCATTGTTGTCTGGGACACAATTTAACAAGACTCGTATATCCATACTTATGAAGAGTGGGTACTAGGATAAATTTGATTCCAATCAAATAATGTCTATGAATCTAGTTTATTGGGCAAAGTGCCTATAACACTATTTACTTGGTAAAAGTGCAAGTGCCACCGATCTGTTAGCCCTAGTTCATAGTCAAGCAAGTGGGCCCATGTCTAGCTAGGCTAGAGGTGGATATGAATATTTCATGAACTTTACGGATGTGGCATCGCGTTATGGTTATATGTTTCTTTTGAAACACAAATCGGAAACTTTTACAGTTTCGACACGAAATAGACAAACAGAACGGCTAAAGTATAAAATCATCACGGTTAGACCATGATGAAAATACGTAAGCAATAAGTTTCTCAAATACTTGAAAGAGTATAGTATTCTTTCAATGAGGACTCCTCCCGTAACACGTCAGTTTGACGGTGTGTCCGAACGGAGAAACCGAATTTTGTTGGACATGATAAGGTTAATCATGAGTTGCTCTGAGCTACCATTTCCTTCAACGGATATGCATAAACAATGCATAACTTATTTTGAATAAGGTTCCATAAAAATCTGTTTGAAAGATTTCATATTAGATATGAACATGAAAGAAACAAGGTTTTCTCATTCCTGAAGATTTGGGAATGCTAGGCATATGTTTGGATGATACCAAACTAGAACCCAAATCGGATAAGTGCCTAAGTTGTTGGTTATCCTAGGGAAACCTAAGTATAGTACTTATACAACTCACCAGAGAATAATGTAATTGTTACTCACCATGCAGTTTTCCTAAGAGGAATACCTATATGCAGTGGTAAGTGGGAGGAAAGTAAAACTCGATGAAAATCGGAGTAATACTATTCCAGGCACCGATTCCTTAATGGAACACAAATAGTTCATCAAGGATGTAACTATACCAGTAATCTTCGAAAACACAAGAACTGCGTAAGTCGGAGAGAGTCATAAAACAACCTGGGTATGGGTTTCTGATCTCACCTCATAAAGATGTCAATCTTATTGAGGAATACGAACTGACTACGTATGAGGAAGTGATACAAGGTATCGACTCCATATCATGGCAAAGTGTCATGAAATCCGAAACTGATTCCATGTATATCAACTATGTTCGGATACTAGTTGATGTACCGGAAGGCATTGTGCCTATTGGTACTATATATGTCTTCAAGGAAGACATACATGGAAGGAAACATACCAACGTACTAAGCTACGCTTGTAGCGAAAAGGTATCGTTATCAATATAGTGTCGATTACGACGAAACCTTTTACATGTTGCCATGGTAAATCCATTTGGATAATGCTTGCTAATGCTGCATGTTTCATTTATGAAATATGATAGCTGAATGTCAAAACCGATTTCCTTAACGGAAACCTTTTGGAGGATGTTTACAACATCCTGACGGTTTTTTCATACCAAAACAAGCAAACAAGGTTTGCGGGTTATTCGATCCATGGATGGATTGAAGCTACCATTGGGTTCTTGGAATTATCGTTTTGATGTAATCATAATGGTGTATGATTTAATTCAAAACGAAAATGATTCTTGTGTATATAAGAAGGTTAGTGGGAGCGCACTGACATTGAATGTCATGTATAATAATGACACATCATTTCTTAGAAATGATATTCCTATAAATACAATCGGTGAAAGCTTGGCTTTCGAGAAAATTCTCCATAGAATTCTTAGGAGAAACAACCTTTATTCTAGGAATAAAGATCTACTGGGATAGATTTAAAGTTGTTGATACTCTCCGAGAAATCGTACATTGAAAAATGCACGTGACCCGATGTCTCATATGTTTTGAGCATATGGAGTCAAAATCGGGCCAATCCATGTGATGGTCACTGGATTGATATTAAGAACATCCTTTAGTATCTTAGATGAACTAAGGATGCTGTCTTAAACTATGGAGAAAGAGAACTTGAAGTGACTGGAATCACTGTTGCAAGTTTCCTAACCGATAAAAAGACTATAAGTCGTAACAACAGTACTATAAAGTTTGAATAACATAACAGTGAGCTGGAAATCTTCCAAGAAAGATACTGTTACCAAATAAACAACAAAAGCGGGTTATTGCTGCAGCTGAGGCAGCAATAGAAGCTATTTGGGTCGATAATAAATCTAATTAGATTAGATATAGTTCTGTTAGCAGCTGAGCTAGGCTTCAGCACAAGCTAAAGAATTAATGGTCTCATCAACGATCCAGATATATACTTCGATATTCATCTAATTCGTTCGGATCATACATCGTGGCGATGTGATGATCGTATAAATCGCATCAGATAATAATCATGCAAATCCGCTGACGAAAAGTTTTCTCAGTAATTTGAGCGAACCGTACATAGTTGGGTGTAAAACACTCGAGTGACTGGCTATAGGCCAAGTGGGAGATTGTTGGACAGTTATGACCCATAGCGTCACTATTTGTACAGATCATGGTGTTGTTGTACAAATTAACTATGTGACAAAGGAAATTGCTCTTTTATCATTTGTGATTAGATCACCAAGATGTATAAATGATAGGAGGTCCATATGATTAGTTCCTGGATTGAGATGATATGAGACAGTATCAATCCACGGAGGTTTAATCATTAAATATCCCTAGTCAGAGTGTTATCGAGATTGGACATCGATAATGCGTAAAAGACTAGTATTACACTTGTGCACGTTGTGAGGGCATAACGACATAGTTCTCATATATTTGGGTGTAAGATACTCGTGCAAGTGTAGTAGGAGGTTGTGTTTTACTGATGGTATGGAAAATAGCTTCGCTCTGGATAGACCCCTCAGAATTCCATTGGTAGTATGACTATGTGTCTATGGAAGTCCGAATCAAGGTAGGTGTATTTGGTTTTAACCTGAGACTTGCACCGCTAATACTTGCGACAATAAATATACTTTGGTTGCGGTCGTCCAGGGCTTTAACAGGTTCTGTGTACGCCTCTGCTGGGTATATTGAGAATCGTAGTGTATTGGGTGTGATGTCAAGACGGAAGTATCACTCCAGTCATAGTGGAGATGATGATCACGTAGGATACGGAACTAGTTCTCTTATGTACTGCAGTCATCGGGATAAAATGACTAGGTCATGTTTATCCGATTATAGAGACTAGTTACCAGAGATCCGATATGTGCTTCGTACGGGGCAGACACAATTCCAGTGTTGGACAATTATGACCCATAGCGTCACTATTTGTACAGATCATGGTGTTGTTGTACAAATTAACTATGTGACAAAGGAGATTGCACTCTTATCATTTGTGATTAGATCACCTAGATATATAAATGATAGGAGGTCCCTGTGATTTGTTCCTTGATTGAGAATGATATGAGACAGTATTAGTCCACGAAGGATAAATAATTAAATAACCCTAGTTAGAGTATTATCGAGATTGGACATCGATAAATACGTAAAAGACTAGTATTACACTTGTGCGCGTTGTGAGGGCACAACAACATAGTTCTCATATATTTGGGTATAGGATACTCATGCAAGTGTAATAGGAGGTTGTGTTTTACCGATGGTACGAGAAACAGCTTCGCTCTGGATAAGACCCCTTCAGAATTCCATTGGTAGTATGACTATGTGTCTATGGAAGTCTGAAATCAGGGTAGGTGTATTTGGTCTTAACTTGAGACTTGCACCGCTCATACTTGCGACAATCAATATACTTTGGTTGCGGTCGTCCAGGACTTTAACAGGTTCTGTGTACGCCAATACTGGGTATATTGAGAATCGTAGTGTGTTGGGTGTGATGTCAATACGGAAGTGTCACTCCAGTCATATGGAGTTGATGATCGCGCAGGGATACAAAACTGGTTCTCTAAAAAGGTTGCACCGTCGGGATAATATGACTTGGTCATGATTATCCGATAATAAAGAGACTAGTTGCTTGTCATCCGATATATGCTTCGTACGGGGCAGACACTGTACCAGCCCCAGGCCTAGCATGTGATCATCCGATACTGGATCGAAATACGCAATATTACGTATACTATGCATGATATAGATCCTTTATTCCTGTAAGGATATTTCTGGAGAATCGGGTAGGCATGGTGCTTTGCTAGAAGCCAACCTTGTCTGGTAAATCGGTATAAACGTAGTACGAGGTACTTACGTGTTCGGATAGTCCGACGACCGAATTTACTGCCAATATATTCGGGGATCTCATGGGTCGCTTCCCGAAGATTCACCGATGACGTATGACTCGCACTTTAATTAATCTGGGATTAATTGCAGAGATATTTTATCTAGGATAAAATATCATTAAAGAGAGAGAACGATTAATTTGGAATTAATCGAGAAATTAATATATTAGATATATTAAACGAAATTAGATTTCGACGCGGAATTAAATTAGATTTTAATTCGGGCGAACGAGTTAATTTAGAATTAATTCGATAACGACGTGAATAGTGACTTCACTAGGCGTAATCATTTAATTACGTCGCAATGGAAAACTCGTTAATTTGGAATTAGCGAACCCGAGCCCAGGATTTTTTACGAGTGCATTCGCATTTCGAATTCGAGTGCGGCACGCAAGTCAAATCAAGCGTCAAATCATTAGTCACATCAAGCGTCAAATCGCTAGTCACTTCAAGCGTCAAATCACTTGTCACTTTGAGTGATGTGACTTGACAACTTGTGATTGATGTGATTGAGTGATGTGTGTGGTTGGCATTTGTGGACATTAATTGCCTTGACTTTTGGAACCAAAATTGTAAATTTGATTTTAGAAATCAATTACCAATTTTACAAAAAACACATTTATCTCTCTCTCTCTCCTCCATTTTCTCTCTTCATCTCTCACGCCCCTCTTGGGCATTTTCTGGTTTTATTTTACTGGGCAGAACCGAAAATGATGGGAAGCAAAGTGTGATTTTTTGGCAAAATCAAGAGTGCTAGCACACTCCGGGATCATGCGAAGGTGATAGGGAAGTCCACCCATGAGCCGGGAATCGTTTAACGAAGCTTGGAGCTTGGATTCTTGAGCAACAATGGCCGAAAATTTCAGTGAACTGTGACAGTGGACTGCCGACCAAAACAGTGACCAAAATTCGATTTTGTTGCCTCTAGCGTCGCTCAACCGATCGATGTGAGTATTCCGCGACTTTCTCGATTGTATTCACACATGTTCATGCTTGTTTATTGATCCTTGAGACCTTAGCAAATTCCAACATCCAGCCCCAGGCCTAGCACGTGACATCCGATACTGGATCGAGATATGCAATACTACGTATACTACGTCTGATATAGATCACATATTCCTGTAAGGATATTTCTGGAGAATTGGGTAGGCATGGCGCTTTGCTAGAAGCCAACCTTGTCTTGTAAATCGGTACAAACGTAGTACTAGGTACTTACGTGTTCGGATAGTCCGACGACTGTATTTACTGCCAACATATCCGGGGATCTCATGGGTCGCTTCCCGAAGATTCACCGATGACGTATGACTCGTACTTTATTAATCTGGGATTAATTAGATGAGAGAGAAAATTAATCTGGGATTAATTACAGAGATATTTTATCTGGGATAAAATATTAATTAAAGAGAGAGAACGATTAATTTGGAATTAATCGATAAAAATAATATATTCGATATATTATACGAAATTAGATTTTGACGCGGAATTGAAATTAGATTTTAATCAGGCGAACGAGTTAATTTAGAATTAATTCGTTAGCGACGTGAATAGTAATTTTGCTAGGCATAATTATTTAATTACGTCGCAACGGAAAATTCGTTAATTTGGAATTAGCGAACTCTAACCCAGGAGTGTTTGCGAGCGCACTCGCATTTCGAATTCGAGTGCGGCCCACAAGTCACATCAAGTGTCACATCACTTGTCAATTTAAAGTTACTTTAACTTGATGGGTTTTGGTGGAGTTGGTAATGACTTGAATTACACTCCAATTGTGTAAGAAATTAAATGAAACATATACCAAATTTTGGTATATCATTTAAGGCTTTTGATTTTGGAAATCATTCAACACACTCTCTCACTTCTTCTCTTCTCTCATTCACGCCCAATGGGCTGCAGTTTTCCTCTTCTGTTTTCTGCCAAAAACCGTGAGCATGGAGAAGGAAAATGATGATTTTGTTGCAAAATCAAGAGTGCTAGCACACATGAGAGTCATACAAAGGTGATAGGGAAACCCACTTGTGAGCAAGGAATCACCAAATGAAGCTTGGAGCTTGGAGCACACTTGGAGATGGGCAAATTTGAGGAGCCAAAAACTTGAAACTGTCGTGAGCCTTGGAGGACTTCAAAGGGCTTAAAAATTTTTGTTCTTCACCGCATCGCCTCAACCGATCGATGTAAGTATTCTGTAACTTCCTCGATGTATTCACATGTTGTTTCTTGCTTGTTATTCGATCCTCGGGACTTAGAGATTTACCAACAACAATTCGCTCCATCAGAGGCTATATGTTCATCTGCATATCTGAATGATGATAGACCTCCAGAAATCAATGAACCTCAAGTATAAATATCTGAACGAGACCATATTCCATCAACCAGATACTCAGGATCCGACTATATTCTGCTTACTAACGATGGGGAGCCAGAAAATTTCAATGAAGTTGTATCTCATAAAGACTAAGGAAAATGGTTGCACGCAATACAAGACGAAATAAAATATCTGCAGAAGAATCATATTTATAATATAGTCAAAAGCTCCCGTAAGGCAAGAAGACACTGAAGAAAAAATGGGTGTTCAAGCTAAAGAAAGATGGTACCGGAAATATGGTGAAACACACAGCCCAGTTAGTAGTCAAAGGATTCCTATAGAAAAATGGAATCAACTTTGATGAAAATTTTTCACCAGTTGTAAAAGTGACTTTAATCCGAGTTATCCTAGAATTGGTAGTTAGTTTAAACTTAGAGTTTGAACATATGGATGTTAAGACAATATTTCTTAATGGTGATCTATATGAATAATCTAAATGGAGCAGCCAGAAGGTTTTAAGGTTTCAGGAAAAGAAAACCTTGTTTGCAAGCTGAAGAAAAACTTGTACGACCTCAAGCAAGCACCAAGACAGGGTACAAGAAGTTTGACTTGTTCATGCTATAAAATAGACCAGTGTATTTACATACAAAGGTTTCCGGATGAAAATTTCGTTGCTATTTTATTATATGTGGATGACATATTGATCGTTGTACAAGATACAGCGAAGATCAGCCAGCTGAAGAATGAACTTTCTAAGTCTTTTGACATGAAAAACTTAGGACCAGCTCAACATATTTTGGGAATGCAAATAGTTCGAGATAGACATAACAAAAGGTTGTGGCTTTTATAAGAGATTTATATTGAACAGGTGATCAGGAGATTCGATATATAGAATGCCAAACCTGTCAGCATTCCGCTAGCATATCACTTCAAACTGAGTAAGAGTCCATGCCCCTCATCCAAGAAAAGAACACTAAGAGGTTGTCAAATGAATTCTCATGTACCTCAAGGGTACATCAAAGTTATGTCTGTGTTACGGGGGAACTGATCCAATCTTAGAAGGCTATATATATTCAGATATAGCAGAAGATCTTGATGGTAGAAAATGTACATCAGGTTTTCTCTAAACTTTTACAGGGGGAGCTTTGTCATGGTAGTCAAGATTGTAGAGGTGTATTACATTATCCATAACAGAAGCTGAGTATATTGCAGAAGCAGAAGAAGGAAAAAAATGTTGTGGTTAAAGCGTTTTCTCTAACAATTAAGGATTTAGCAGACAGAATACAAGATATATTATGATATTCAAAGTGCTTTGAACTTGAGCAAGAACTCAATATATCATTCTCAGACAAAGAACATCGATATTCGCTATCATTGTATACGCGAGGTGATGGATCAACAATTGCTGGCACTAATAAAAAATACACACATATGAGAATCCAGCCGACATGTTAATAAAAGTGGTTACTCGAGACAAGTTAGAGCTGTGCAAAGACATAACCGAGATAGTTGTCAGATGACAATCGTTTCATATGCATCTAGATGGGGAGAATTGAAGGATCCGACTGCCTTTTATTACCTTCAATCTGTTGGAGTTCTATGGTCCCGAGGATCCAATAACAAGCATAAAACATAAGTGCGAATACACGAGGAAGTTGCAGAATACTTACATCGAGCGGTTGAGCGATGCGGTGGACAACAAAAACTTTTCTACCTCCTCATAGAGTGCTCGGCAGTGGGCTGTTTTTGCAGTTCCAAATTTTCGGCTTTGGTCCTCCAAGTGTGCTCCATTGATGCTCCAAGCTCCAAGCTTTTGTTGATGGTGATTCCAAGCTCACAAGTGGGTTTCCCTATCACCTTAGTATGCCTCTTTGTGTGCTAGCACCTTGATGATTTTCCACAAATCATCCTATTACTTGTTATAATTTTCGGCCAAGCCAAGAAAACAAGAAGAAAATGGTTTCAAAAACCAAAAGGGAGAGAATGAGAAGAAGGCCTCATGGCCGAATGCATAAGGGGGAGAGAGATAAGAATTTTGTGTTTTGTATATCTAATACACAAAACCAAAAAAATTCAAATATCAAATAAAATATTGATAAATGTCTTTCAAGCTTTCAAAAGCTTTTCAACCACTTACATCAATCATGAATAGTGACTGGTGTCAATCACTCAAAGTGAAAGACATATATCACTTGATTGACGAATGATGTGACGCTAGATGTGACTTGCGGATCCCACTTCGATTCTAAATGTGAATGGTTTCGCAAACACTCCCGGGCGCGGATTCGCTAATTTCGAATTAACGAATTTTCCATTGTGACGTAATTAAATCAAATTTAATTAAATAATTATGCCTAGCAAAATTACTATTCATGTCGCTTACGAATTAATTATAAATTAACTCGTTCGCCCGAATTAAAATCTGATTTTAATTCCGCGTCGAAATCCAATTTCGTATAATATATCGAATATATTATTTTATCGATTAATTCCAAATTAATTTTCCTCATTAAATGATATTTTATCCCAGATAAAATATCTCCGTAATTAATCCCAGATTAATTTTCTCTCTCTTCTAATTAATCCCAGATTAATAAAGTGTGAGTCATACGTCATCGGTGAATCTTTGGGAAGCGACCCATGAGATCCCCGGATATATTGGCAGTAAATACGGTCGTCGGACTATCCGAACACGTAAGTACCTCGTACTACGTTTTTACCGATTTACAAGACAAGGTTGGCTTCTAGCAAAGCGTCATGCCTACCCAATTCTCCATAAACATGCTTATAGGAATAAGCGATCTATATCAGGCGTAGTATACGTAGTATTGCGTATCTCGATCCAGTATTGGATGTCACATGCAAGGCCTGTGGCTGGAATCGTGTTTGCCCCGTACGAAGCACATATCAGATCTCTGGTAACT